>SJYA01000596.1:3366594-3389702 GCA_006410615.1 Neotragus moschatus | reverse complement strand
TTTTTTTTTTTTTTTGCCAACCTCTTCAATATCCGTATGGTCTTAGGAATAGCAGGAAACACACATGGAGTGCCTCCAATGACTGAACTTTTGAGTGTTGTGTTGACTAGATTTGGAAGAGCTGATTTTGACCCCTAATTGCTACTCACTCACCATGAGGCCTTATGCAATCATTTTTGCACTCTTGACCTCAATTTCTTCACTGGCAGAAAAGAAATATCATTCCAATCCTAAGTAACCCACAGAATACAGGGGAAGATCCAATGAAAAGATGAATGTACAGCAGTTTATAAACAGTGCCCACGAAGCATCTCAGTTTAACAGAGCTGCCAAAGAAGGCTGCTTTCTGCTCCTCAAACCTCAGCCCCCACTTCAGCCAATGGCACCAGTGTCCACCTGCCCCTTGAGTTCCTCACCCACCACGTGCCATTCAACAGTCAGCCCTCAACTACTTCTTTGGATGTGGCATTATCATTTTTAATTCTTATATACTTATTTTAATATATTTTCAAACATTTATTTTAAAATAGTTTGAGGTGTTGCCCTGGTGGCTCAGTGGTAAAGCATCCACCTGCCAATGCAGGAGCATCCACGTCCCTGATCCAGGAGGATACCTCGTGCCATGGAGCAACTAAGCCCATGCGCCACAACTACTGAGCCTGTGCTCTAGAGTCCAGGAGCTGCAACTCAAAAGCCCGTGCCCTCTAGAGGGTGTGTTCTGCAACAAGAGAAGCCACCAAAATGAGAAGCCCGTGTACCACAACGAAAAGTAGCCCACACTCGCCACAACTAGACTAAAGCCCAGCAATGAAGACCCAGCACAGCCAAAATATATATATATAAATTTCTTTAATTGAAAATAAATAAATAACAAAATAGTTTGGGGGACTTCCCCGGTGGTCCAGTGGTTAAAACTTTGCCTTCCAATTCAGGGGGTGTGGGTTTGATCCCTTGTCAGGAAGCTAAGATACCACATGCCTCCTGGCCAAAAAACCAGAACATAAACAACAGAAGCAATGTTATAACAAACTCAATGAAAACTTTAAAAAATGGTCCACAGTTTAAAACAAAAAACTCTTTAAAAAAATAGTCTTGACTTAACAGAAATGTTAAACACATATAAAATATCTTAATGTACCCTTCACCTAGATTTTTAAAATGTTAACATTTTACTAAGTGAGCTTTCTCTCTCTCTCTAAGATTAGGTAAGTAGAGATAGATGAGAGAGAGAGAAGATACAGAAATAAAGACATGGATCTTGCTCCTTCTGGGCATTCAAGTCTCAGTTGAAATACCACCTCTTAAAGGTCATCTTCCCTGACCATTTAATGGTCCCTGTCACACCATTAGAGTTTCAGTTCTCAACAGTGTTGAACTCCAGCTGGTGCTGTTCTTAGCTATTTATTCACTGGTTACCTCCCTGCCTCCTGCACTAGGATGTAAGCTTTATGAAGGAATTGGCTTGGGTGCCTTGTCTTGTTCACTGCTGAATCCTCAGAATAGGCCTGCACAGAACTGGCACTCCCTCTCTGCTGAATCAGTGAATTGGGGAGTTGCTGTGTCTGGCCAGTGGAGGATCCAACTAGGCACGTGTTGTGGTCGCCATGTTCAGGGTCAAGATGTCCTCCAGGGCCTACACCAGCTGCAATATAGTAATAACTGTAAAATACCTACACTCTTCACTCATTCCATTATTTTGTCATAGGAGAGGATTACTTAACACATAGCTAACATTTTTGTGTAAATCTTTTGAGAAAGAGAGAGAAAACTAGACAAACACACATACACAGGGGAAGAGAGATCATACTAGACTAGTGGTTTACGTAAGGGCTCTGGAGCCAGATTGCCTTGTTCTCATTCAGGTTCTGCCACTTCCTACTGTGTGACTTTGGACAAATTACCTAAATACTCTGTGTCTTGGTGTCCTTATGTGCAATGTCTAGATAATAAAAATATCTTCTTCATAAGCTTGCTGTATGATTAAAGGTGTTAATGTATTTTAAATGCCTCGAGTCACGCTTGGCACACAGTAATTGTTCAGTGAATGTCAGTGTAATATATATTACATAACTGAGAGCCGATAGTACTGCTTTACAGCCAGCTTTTCATTTGGCAAAATATCCTGAATATTCCATGTCAGTAAATATAAATTAATATTTTTCATCACATAGATGTACTCTAAGTCTCCTCACTTACCCCCATTGCTAGATATTTACTACCAGTTTTTCTCTACTATAAACAACATTGCATTGAACATCCTTGCACACGTATCTTTACACACATCAGCANTTTGACTGAAGTTGCTCCAGTCTTAATTGTGGTAGAAGGGAAAAGGGAAATTTTTCTGTCTCCTGGTCCTCTCTGCTTTTCCCATACCCTGACTCTAATGTATTCATTCTGGAAAAATAAGAGCTCGCTCAGCAAAAAGAAGATGGAACTTCACTTTGCTTTCCTCCATCCTTCTTAAGGCAGGAGAGAATTGATATTTACTGAATGCCTACTCTGGATCTGTCTTTATCTACATTGAGTGTTCACTATAGGGCATAACTCCCCAAAGAATCCATTGTTCTCTGCATTTGAGAGCTGAGGCAACTAAGGCTCAGAGAAGTTGGACAAATCTGTTAAGGTCACATGGTCAGGTAACACTGTATGTGTGACTGACAATGAGAACTGTGGTCCCTTCTTTTCTGACACTAAAGCCCATGATCCTTCCATTTGTCCCACTGCTTTCCAATGATGCACAAATTTGGTTCACGAAGAGCAGCTTTCAAAGCAACGGAACAGTAGAGTGCCATTTCACCACCCATTCATTCAGCAGATGATCATTGGGTACCATGGTGTGCCAGGCCTTATTCCGGCACTGGGAATGGAGAGGCAATCCTCCTTCCTTATGTGATTCACACCCTATGAGTAGAACAACATGGTGAATGTGAGCAAGGATTCAGGAGCCAGACTCCTGAGATCACATCTTAACCTTGCCACTTGCAAGCTTTGTGAATTTGGACATGTTACCTAACTTCTCTGTACCTCAGTTTGTTCATCTGAATAGAGGGTATCTCCCTTTATAGTTGTCATGAAGACTGAATGAGCTGATATTTATACAGCATTTGGAGCATGTGAATATTGTTAAATAAGTAATGAGGAAACATAAGCAACAACAAAGTGAGTAGGATATATAGTATGTTGCATGATAGTAAGTGTGAAGATGAACAGTTAATCAGGGAATGAAGATAGAATATGTAAGTGGTGACTCTGCAATTTGGGGGGTGCTGCACTGAGAAAGGATTATTTCAACATTGACTGGAAGGACGACCAAGCAGTGCCTGAGCCTTTTATTGATGTCCAGAAAGCACCAAAGAATGCCGGGGCTGTGTCTCTGATTCTTAATTGTGAAGGATACTTCCCCCAGATTATCAATTAAGGGATATGCTTAACAAATTGCATCCTATATTGTGCTGTGGTTTAAATTCAGTTAAGCCATTCAGTCATGTCCAAGTCTTTGTGACCCCATGGACTGCAGCATACCAGGCTTCCCTGTCTTCAGCAACTCCCGGAGCTTGCTCAAACTCATGTCCATTGAATTGGTGATGCCATCCAACCACCTCATCCTCTGTCCCCTTCTCATCACAGAAGATATCAGAGTCATCTTCTAATGTGATCTCAGAGACCAGTGAAAAGGCCCTGCACTTGAGGGACAAGGTCATTTCTGGAATAGTCCTTTATAATAGCAACACAATTACTGTGTTGCTAAGTTGACTTATGGCTTATAAGGGTCATTTGCAGTCCTTATCTCATAGATAAAGGTGCTGGCTCCAGGGCCTGTACACAATGAGACCAAATTCTGCCCTTGACTGTCTCTTGAACCACACCTGGCTGAAATCCTTTGTCTTGGGAGTGGAATGGGCGTGAGTTTCACTGTCCCTTGAACAAAAATGATCATGACTGGCCACACGTTTACTGCTCTGACCCTACGGAAAGGTGCCCTATCCTTCATCTATGAGATAAGGACAGCATATGTCCCTTACAAGCCATCTGTCAACTTAGCATCACACAGTAACTGTGTTGCTATTATAAAGGACTATTCCAGAAATAGCCTTGTCCCTCAAGGTTCAGGGCCTTTTCACTGGTCTCTGAGACCACACAGAAGACGACTCTGATACTGCCTCTGATGAGAAGGGGACAGAGGATGATGTGGTTGGATGGCATCACTGACTCGATGGAACCTCAAAGGGTTCTTTAGATGCTGGAATGCTTGAAGAGCAATTTCATTTTAGTTTATCCATCCTATGCTGTCTGAGGATTATCTTTCTTATGCTTCCGTGGCCCATATGTTTAACAATTGACATCCTTATGGCTGTGACGTGGAGTGAAGAACCCTGGCCTGGGAGGCTGAAGAACACTCGGCGATGTCATTATCTCCCAAGGGTCTAGTGCAACACAGCCTCTGTCTCTGACTCTCATGTCTCTGTCTATAAAATGAGGATGCAGGAGGTAAACACACACACACACACACTCGACTCTTGATTTATGGCTTGCCTTCTCTGGACCAGGCGTATCACACATATTATCTCATTTTAAAATCACAGCCATGTTGAGTTAGTATGAGAGGGAGTGGGAAGAGATAGAACAGGCCTGGTCATAGACCTGATTCCAGCCATTAAGCTGCAATGACTTAGGCTTTCTAAGAATCTTTGCAGGACTGTGACTCCCTGATTTTAGAGAACGTAGGGCCTTTTCAGCTTGGCTTTCTAGGGAATAGTCCCCTTGACTATCCCCTTTCTACAGCTTGAGTTGCAGGTAAGTGCTCTTTTCCTTCAGTGTTGAGTTCATGGATTTTAGCCCAGCTCTGGAGACCCCCTGGCAAAAGGAAAACACAAGGACAGATTGGCATGCAAGTGACAGAAGCTGTGCAAGGCCATCCTCCATTTCATCATCTCCTCCCTGGAGGCAGACCAGACTAAACACAGAAACAGTACTTCAGAGGAGGAGCCAGAGGCCTCCCCAAAGTGACTCACTCGGTTTCAGTGGAAGCCTGGGTCACCCGGGGATCAGAAGTTATCCTGACACCATTCTCGGGAAGTCCTTTCCCAGGGCAGTGCAGACAGAGGACGGGTGATGTGGGCTCAGACAACAGACACTGTGTGTGTGTGTGTGTGTGTGTGCGTGTGCGTGTGTGCGCGTGCGCGTGTGCGCGCGTGTGAGTGCGTAAGTGGCACAGCCTCTAATTCTCCACATGGACTCGGGAAGAATGCTTCCTCAGTGATAGCAAAGAGGGCACGGGAGCTGGTGTCGGGTTAGCAGGCAGCTTAGAGTTTGGGAGCGAGGCAGGCAGCGTTTGAACCCCCATGCTGCTGCTTGTCAGGAATGTAGGGGATACGAGCTTCCAATTAAAGCACTTGGTATGGAACCTAGAGTTCCTTGGCTCCAACCTTGATTCTAGACTGGAAGACGAGGCATTGGGCTCTGCTCCACGCTAACTGTGTGCCAATCAGCAATCACTTAACTCCTCTGGGTCTCACCCTCCTCACCTGTAAAGTGCACAGCCTAGTAACGGTCATTGTGAGAACTGAGGGTCATGTATACAAAGCGTCTCATACACAGTAGGCCCTCAGGATCTATTAGGACCAAATCACTGCTCCTTTCGACTTAGCCTGGGTCAGACTGTCCAAGAAATGCTTCAGGACCACGTCTGACCCCACACCATTTAGGCAACAGGTCTACTATAAACCACACCACAGGCAGAGATTAGTTTGCAACTTCTCAGCTCTGTAGGCTAAGTTATCCAAGACTAGAAACAAAGGAGTACAAGCTAGGATTCCATGCCACTAAGCAGGGTCATTGAAGGGCTCTGCAACACCACAGGCATGTCACAGAAAGACGATATGGCTATAACACAGCAGTTCAATAATGCCACAGCCCAAGTGGACAATAGACCTTGCTCTCACGAAGAGCAGACCTCAGAGTCATCTGAGTCTAGGAATCAGATGGCTTCCCCTGATTGACATCCCGAAGCTGAGGTTTTACATATTCACACAAGAGAATAAGATTTCCCTACATCCATTTCTGCTTTTGTTTTTTTTTTTTTTTCTTTTATACTCGACTCAGGCAAAACAAAGTGAAAGGAGTTCAAAAAGTCATGCTTACTGTTGTTACATTTTCAGTTGAGACCCAGACAAGTCAGAGAAGAAACACATGCTTATCAGATGCCTCCTTCCAAAGGGCTGAGCAAGTGACGTGTACTGGCAGTAAGAAAAATAGACACTCTCTTGTCTCGTGGAGTTTATATTCAATGTTAGGGTCAAAATCAAGTGTAGTCCATGGGTAATTCAAATATACCTCTTTATCACAATGAGTACCCCTCCGGTGAATTTATGTCAGGACTTGCATTGGCTTCCCACCTGCCAGAAGGAGAGGAGACCCTCCCCCCCATCCAAGTGTGAATTCATGTTGCAGAGTCACAGGGGCTATGATTAGACGTTTGGGTGAAGTCCTAGCAGGATGCAGAGAATGGAGATTCCTGGGGATGAGGAGAGTTTATTGAGAGTTTTGAAAGATGAGTAGGTACTTGCAGACACTCAAAGGTAAAGGGAAGGGCAGTACAGATATGATACCTCCCTGGAGGAGAGAACCAGGCTGACGTGCTCAGAGGAACAATAAAGAGTTCAATAATGGTTAAGACTCAGGATGTGAGGAGTAGAGTGGGTTTGAACGGTTTCCAAAATTTACTGACGATCTGAATTATGCCCAAATCTATCTCTTATATAATTTTATGTTATCCTCACCACCTCTCTGAGGTGGGTTGTTATCCCCGTTTCACAGATATGGAAACTGAGGTTCAGAGTAGTTAAGTGAGAATTGACAAAAGTCATGAAATTGAATTAGGTCTCTCAGACGGCAAAATCCATACTTCATCTACTCTGTGTTGTAACTTTTGATATGATCCCATGCTCATACCTTCAACCAATATCATTGAGCCCTGCTATGTGTCAGGTACTGTTCTAGTATGAGGATACAGCTGCTAACCAGACAGGGACTGTCTTCACTGAACTTCCATTCTAATGCAGGGAGAAGGAGGGGTGTGGGGAGGGATCATCTGAAAAAAATGATCATGGAAATTTTGGAACCAGACAGGGACTGTCTTCACTGAACTTCCATTCTAATAGAGGGAGAAGGAGGGGTGTGGGGAGGGATCATNTTTTTTTTTTAACCACAATGAACTTTGAAACTTGGGTGGTGGTAGCTAGTCACATCAGTTGGTTATCCCTTGGGGGAAGTTCATCAGAAAGTAAAAGTCCAGTGACTTGGGTGGTTCCAATACTATATGGGGGGAAAAAGATAGAAATTCATCTGAAATAAGCACCCTCTATATGGCAAATGGTATGTACACTTTCTTTGAATTAAGGAGAGGTGGAACATGTAAGCCTGGTATGAAATTCTGAATACATGTGACTTTGGGTAAGTCAGTTACTTCCCTCAGTCTCAGTTTCCTCATCCATTAAATGGGGGCTGAACACCTACCTAACCTACTTTCCATACAGTAATATTCATAAAACACTTGGCGACCAGCATATTGTGAACTGTGTGGTCTGGTGTTTGCATCTCTCAGTATGTGAGTAGGAAAGAGATTTAGAACAGTGATTTCTCTAGTCTCCAAAAGCAGGTAAGCAACAATAGCTCAAATTTGAAATCAAGCCTACCTCTGTAGCCCAGTACCTTTCTCCAATTTTTTATGCTCTCTTTGTATTAGAATTATACCCTTTCCCTATGACTTCCCTTTAAAGTGGGCAAGTATATTTCCCTACCCAACCATACTGAGTTTTGTCATGGACAAAGGAATGATGGGCAGAAGGGGGAAATGACAGGATGGCAGTGTGGGACAGACATATGGCGAGATATCACCTGTTATATCACATCCTTGTCTGCTTACTTGCTCATTTCCCATGAGGATTAGTGACCAGAGGCTACCTTTCAGCTTGGCCCACGGAATGAGACGAATGGAACAGACCCACCCCAGACCCACCGCATCACTGAAACTTGTAGCCAGAACCCAGGCCACCCAGCCACTCCTCAAGCCCATGAGTTAGAAAAAAAAAAAAAAATGCTTGTAGTTGTAAGCAACTGAGTCTTGGGAAATCTGTTACCTTGCATTATTGTGGCAATATCTTACTAATACACCTCCATGAATGAATACAGACAAACCTGGTCAGTTCTGCAAGTATTTCTTGAGTACCCACTAGGTGTGATGGGAAGTAAAAAGGAATTTAAAACCATCTCTGACCTCAAAGAGAGTCTTATTGCTCCTCTCATCTCCTTTACCAAATGCAGTAAGGACACAGAAATCACAAATCGTTGCTTTACAAAAATTAAAAGGCATGAGTGCCTGTGTATACACTGTTAAAAAGCATAGCTCCATTAAATGATACCTAGGAATATCAAAGCATATAGGAACTCAGTAGTAGGGATTAAATTAGCCTTTCTGGGACACGAAATAGCTAGAGAGTCGACAGGGGGTTCCAGACAAGTCACATAGCAGAACTTTAATGTTCAGCTTTCTCTGCTGAGGTTGGGAGGAATCAGAAACTAGGATTCAAATCCTCAGGCTGCTGCTTTCTAGCTGAGTGACCTGGGGCAAGTCATATGTCTCTGACCTTCAGATGAGCGTCCAGAACTCTTCCCTTTGCCTGAAATGGCCCCCCACCACCTTTGTCTGCCTGTGAGGACCTTTGTAGACCACCTCTTTACCAAGAACTAAGACCTCCCAGTTGTTGGGTTCCAGCTACGCTTCACTGAAAGATGTTGGCCCCGTGGATACTCTGGGGTCTTGTACACACGTCTTTTTCTTACAATAGATGATGAGCTACTTCAGGACAGGGCAACACCTTCCACACCCTTAGACCCCCAGCACCAAGTACAGCGCCTGGCACAAAATAGGTTTTCAGTAAATACTGGCTGACTTTTAACTAAACTAGATGGAATTGCCCCAGATATCATCCAGGGCTAAAGTATTTTAAAGTACACTTTCTTCATTGTTTTTAAAAAGAGTCTCAGGGCTAAATACATAAATAAAAAAGAGACGTGCTTTGAAAAACACGTCTACATAAACACACATGTATGCAAACAAACTTATGCCAAACACAACTGGGAGTTTTCTGCAGACTTGTCTCCCATTTAAGGCCTATAATTTCCCTCTTGGCCGACACTGGCTTTGGCCTGGACTGTGTTTCTCAGACTTCTGGCAGGCAGCCTGCTGGGATTGGATTTAGGTTTAGATTTTTTTTTTTTTTTTTTTTCTTTCATCAGACCTGAAACTGAAGCCACAGACTTTTTGAAACCTTCTCTCAGCAGTAGCTGCCATGCTTCGTGTCACCTGCTTACCCCTCCCAGGCCATGTGGATCCATAAATGTGTCCAGAGGTCCAGTGATAAATTGATCAATGATGCATTCCTTCTAGAAGGAGACAAAGGGAGGCTGGGGAAGGAGCAGGCAATCTGGGAACTATGACCCAGGTCAGGCCTCCACTTTCCCAGAGCGGACTGTATCTGATGGGCTGCCTGCTAGGCTAGGGACCCAGGAGGGGAAACCAAGGCATGTGAAAACAAAACAAAATGAAAGAAGTTGTGCTGGTGAAACGGATGAAGCTTGACCGAACATAAACCCTGAGCAGGCGATGGTAGCTGGCTTATTAAGGGAGCTCCAGGGTTGGGCTCAGCTCATATTTAGATCCTGGCTCTTAATAGCTCCTGTGCACGTGACTTAACTGTCTGAACCCTGCCTCCACGTCCATGCACTGGATTATATCTACCTTGCAGGCTAAGGTAAACGAGTTCATCACATGATGAGCCAAGCACCTTGTAGGAAATTAATCTGTGGTGGTTTCTGTTTCCAGAACAGAGTTTCCAGTCTGTCAGGACCTGTCTAGTCTCATCCCCTCCCTGCTCCATCCGAGGTGCAGTCTCTTCTGTAGCTGCCTCTGCAGCCCGTGCTTTCAGAGTTTCTGGGCCGCCTGGAGAACTTCTTACTGCTAGGAAGTTCTTCCTTAGGCTGACTCTGAAGAAAGTCTAACCACCCTCTCTCTGGAGCGTTCAACCATTGGCCATTCCCACTCAGGCTTCTACAAAACTAGTCTACATCATCACCCCCATTGCGACCTTCTTCATATAACATAGCTTTTAGGCCCTCCTCGAGGTGCCTCCAGAATTCTCAGGCTTTATATATATATACACACATACACACTAAATGTGTGTATGTGTGTGTGCCATTTGCATACGGTATGTGTGTATCAGTAATTACAAGGACTACATGGGCACATATAAGGGGATGTCTAGCTATGACTTGGAAGATTCAGGAGGCTTCTTAGAGGAAGGCTGTCAGTCGTTACTGTGAAGTGATTGTATAAATTCCTACAGCTAACAAGGAGGGAGCAGACTCGGGGCACCTCTCCTCTGCCCTGGCAGTGGGGGCTGGTTGATGCCTCTAAAGTGTGTCTAAAGCCAGACATCATGGATGTTGAATTTGTATTGATTTGTTATTATTCAAATATCTCTTTCCAGGCTCAGTTTCCTCAGCAGGCTTGGCCCAGGTCTTCCAACAGATGTTTCTCCATTCATCTCAGGTAGATCAAGAGACCCTGGTTTGCACCCAGGCTCTGCTGCTCACAAGCTGGGCGACCTGCTCTCAGACCACCTCTCTGAGCCTGTGTCTCCACACTGTAAAGTGAGGACTATACTGCCTCTGCCCAGGGCTGAAGTGTAGATTAATAAAACACCACACATAGAAAGCCACTCAGCATGGAGCCAATGTTTGTTAGGTGTTTACTTTCTTTCTGTGCCTGATAAGGTGATGTAGGCTGATCTGATGTTAGACTTCCATTATTCATTGATAATGTTATAATGGGATATACCTTCAAAGGCACTTGCACTTGAATTAGTGCATATCAACCAGTTTAGTGGGCTTCCCTGGTGGCTCAGATGGTAAAGAATTCGTCCGCAATGTGGGAGACCTGGGTTCAGTCCCTGGGTAAGGAAGATCTCCTGGAGAAGGGCAATGGATACTCACTCCAGTATTCTTGCCTGGAGAAGTCTGTGGACAGAGGAGCCTGTCCCTGGGGTCACAAAGAGTTGGACATGACTGAGCGACTAAGCACACATACAATGAGTTCAGTGATATGCAGGCCCTGCTCTGCCCACCCTGTGCCGGGCTCAAGACTCCAGGAATGAGTGGGCGCTGAGCCCAGGAGCTCACCATGGAGAGGAAGCACAGGTCACAGAAGCCAACGGTGGGCACTGCTGTAAGAGTTCTGTGCACACACTGAAGGAAGACCTCGATTCCTCATGGAGTGATCAGCTGAGGCTTCACGGCAGAGGGGCAGATGTCTCCGAGGCTGGCAGTGCACAGCATAATAAGGAACTGCTGTGCCAACCTCCTGGCTAGCTTCTTAGTGTCAACTCTCTATCCTCCTGAACCTCACCAAAGATAAATCCTCTACAGTTATGACTCAGACCATGGCACTCCCCAGCCGAAATATCTGCCTTGACTGACTGCTCTCATGGTGAAATCCCAAATCTTCCTATGGTCCCCAAAGCCCTCCTTGATGGGGCTCTGGCTTCCTCAGCAGCCCCACGTGCTGACCAGTGGGGCCTCTGGAGGCCAGGCAGCCCTGGTCCCTCCAGGATGGGTGCCCACATGAGACCTCATCCTGCCCTCCTGGAAGACACTAAGGCTGTGAGAGGCTGAGGAGAGGGGCAGACCAGTGCCTGGCTCTTGGCTACATATGGCAGGTCTCTTTGAGGAATCAGGGGGAGGCTCCCAGGGATTATTGACCAGAATCATGGCAGGGAACAAACTGCACGCAAAAGGACTGAGTAGCAAGCACGCTAATGACAGTATGCTGGTTAGTGGTGGAGGCAGGGTTACAGAGACCAGCAAGAGAGGTGAAGGCAGCCTGGGGGTAGGGGAGTGGGAAGCCTGTGCTGCTCTTAGGGGTCAAGGGAAGAAAAGGAACACACGTGCTCTGAGACCAGAGAGCTGGCACCAAGGTAGAGCAGCCTGGGCCCTGTGGCTCTTTGGGTCACAGCCAATGCCAGACTTCAGACAAAAGGAACAGACAGACAGAGGGACAGACACCTGTCTCTCTCTCCTCCAACACTCGTCTCCCCTGCTTCAGATTTCCTTTGGCCAGATTCAGCTAGCATTTAGTCTAGAAGGGTCTGGATGATGTCATTCTTAGGCGTTAGCCCTCCGGGGCTCAGGGCAAGCAGAGTATGGAAAAATTGGATGGGAACAACCACAAAGAAAGAATTACCCTCACAGCAGGTGTCCCGGAATCCTAGAGGAACAGTGAGAACAGCCAACCCTAAGAGGGCCAGCTCTTCCCCAAGAAAAAGAATTCCATGTAAGGGGAAGAGGGAACCTGGCTAACAGGCAGCTTTCCCAACCAGGCCACAGTGTTCACATAGCATTCGGATCCTGTACCCAAAGCATCTGCCAGAATAGTCCACATGGCCACAGACATTTCATACCTTGGCCCACTCATAGCTGTAGAGGGCAAAGTGTCGTTATTCTATGCTCCTGGCCTTCCCCCATCTTCCCTTCTCCTTCCTCAGGACCAAGACCTGGACATGCAACAGGGGACTTTGGTGCCCCTCCATAAAAAAGGCAGAAATGATTCAGATCCAGTCATAGAAATAAGGATAAGAATAATAGGGAGAGCAATAATATGTTATTGTTGTTGCTATGACAATCACATAGTTAAGCTCTTCCCATGTGCCATGGACTATGCTCATTCTATCAAGTTATATAGTCTTCTCCCAAACTCTAGGAGGTGGTGGTCATGAGTGTTTCTGTTTAAAAGATGGGAAGACCCAGAACAGTTGAGTAGATTGCTGAGGTATCTCAAGTCAAGCCCAAATTTGCTGGCTACAAGGCCAGATTGTCAACTACCAGGGAGAACTGTTCTCAAAGCCACCTGGAGCCACAAATGAGTGTGCGAGGGAGACAGCATTCATGCAAATCTTCAAGGTCAAAGGGTCCATCAATGTTTGGCTTCCAGACTGGTCTTGTAGCCCTGGCCTTGCAAATGCTGTGTCGTCCTGAACACATCCAGGTTTCTCTCACTGACGGGCCTTTGCACAGGCTGCTTCCTTTGCCTGGGACACCACCTTCCCCTTTAGTTATTCTCCTAACTAGTCGCTCAGTCGTATCTGACACTTTGCAACGCTATGGACTGTAGCCCACCCTACTCCTCTGTCCAGGCAAGGATTCTCCAGGCAAGAATACTGGAGTGGGTTCCCATCTCCTTCTCCAGGGGATCTCCCTGACCCAGGGATCAAATCTGAGTCTCCTGTGTCTCCTGCATGGCAGGTATATTCTTTACCACTGTGCCACCTGGAAGCCTGCCTACACCTGTCATCCGTGCCAGTTGCTGAGTCTTCGACTCTGCAACCCCATGGACTGTAGCCAACCAGGCATCTCTATCCATAGGATTTTACAGGCAAGAATACTGGACTGAGTTGCCATTTCCTCCTACCTCGGTTTACTGCTGCTTGCTCCACAAAGCCCTGCTACACCTCCCAAGTCCCAGCCCTTTGTCCTGTGCACCCCCTATCAACAACCCTCCCTATGGTCCTGAGCACTGGCTTGTTTACTCCACCAAAGTACCAACCCTGCAAAGGCTGAAACCTACCTGTCTGTCTTACCCCTGTATCCTGAGAGCCCAATCTAGCACTTTGCACGTAAAGGGTGCATGAGAACAAGTGGCAAATGTAGTTGGATGCTGGCCCAGACTTGGCCACCCAGAATCTGGAGCTGCAGCCCACACATGAGAGCTGCACCCAGTGTAGAGAGCAAGACAGAGGGGGTGTCCCTCCTGTGACCTGAGGCAAAAGCAGCCAGGATGTCGAGGAGGGCCTCCCAGAGCGAGGCCCGCTGAGCTGAGATCCTCCCTCGGAAGGTTGTTGATGGCCCCAAAGGAAGAGAGAGGTGTTCCAGGCAGAAGGAATGGCACACCCAGGGGCTCGAGGGAATGGAAATGCGGGGAGGGTCCCTGAGAGGGAAGGGCAGGAGGGAAGAACTGGAAGGTCCCCAGCACCTAAGCATTTGACACGGTCCAAATGAAGAGCAGAGTAAATTGCTGGAGAAAAGAACAAATCCAAGCCTCCTCCCACCCCATTCTTTTCCTCTTCATCCAAGCCTACTCTTGGCAGCTCCTCATCATGGAGGGACCGGTTTCTGAGACCAGCTTGAGGCAGGAGGCCTGGAGGGGCGGGATTCTGCTTGATCAGGATCCAGACCCCCAGTGGAAGGGAGGTCAGAGGCGCTATTCTAAGCGCTTCATGCCTTTAGTGCACACTCATTTGGTCTCTACAGTGTGTAGTAAATAGATTCTGTTATCCCACCAGTTTTGCAGGTAGGGAAACTAAAGCACTAAGAGGCCGAGATCTGCCCAGAATCTTATAGCTAGTGCACTGGGTGAAGGAACCACGCTTTGAATGCAAACAAACTGCCTCTAAGCAGTGTGGGAACTTGACCACCTACCCTGCGGCCTCGCCCCTGTATGAAGCACTTATTATGAGAAAGCACAAAGCAAGGGTGTTCCATCCTCACTTCATCCGCCTGACAGTCCTGAGATGTGTTACAGGTCAGCCCTATTCTAGAGATTGGTATAGCCTCATTTAGACTAAGACTTCACATTTCTTAGGAGGAACCTTCTTCCTAAAGTGCAAAAGTTGGCTTTAACATTTATTCAAAGAAGGGTCTATGGGGAATAAACCAGACCTGAGAACAAGGCAGGTTTCCTGCCCCACTGCCCCAGCTCAAGCACAAGGAGCCCGGGTGGTTGCTACCAGGCAGTGTAGACAACTCAGGATTAAAGTTGGCAGCCTGAGGTTTAAAGTTCTGCAGTTTAAAACCAGAATCCAGAGTCTTCTTTGATTGGCAAATACTCAGTGATGTGTGGTCCATTACCTGAGCTGCATCCCCACCATGTCTGGCTCCTTCTGTCTCTCCTCTACCTGACTCAATAGCCTTCAAGTACCACAGGCTAGCAAGGTGCCTCGGCATGTTATAGGCACTCAGTAAATGTTGAATGAATGGGTCATGCTCTCTCCGGACACTTTCCTTCTTCATCTGCCCTTCCCCTGTAAAGTCCTCTAATCCTGAGATGACATTAAATGCCTTGTCATGCACATACTACCAGCCCCTCTGTGGTCCATCTACCCAGCTGACTAACCACCATCCTCTCCTCCTGTATCCTTCATTAATTCTCATCATTTACCTGCCTTTGCTCATTCTGTTCCCTGTGCTAAGGGTACCCTTCCCTTCCCTCCCAGGTCCAGTTGGCAAATTTCTAGTCATTTTTTAAAACACTCTTTATCAGAACCTCCCTGGCAGTCCTGTGGTTGGGACTCTGAGATTCCACGCACTGTAGGGGGTGCAAGTTCGATCCCTGGTCAGGGAACTAAGATCCCGCAGGCTGCTCAACACGGCAAAAACAAACCAAAAAACACCCTTTATTCATTTCACAAATATGTACTGAGTGCCCACAATGTGCCAGGTGCTGTTCTTAACCTTGAGGCTACATTAGGGAGCAGAATAGAAGTCCCTGACCACCCAATGCCTGTAGCCTACTGACTACCTGACCACAGGAACATCTAACCTAGTTAGAGGCTAACTAGGGATTAGGGGAAGGTGTCCACAGCTCCAGCAGCAACCCCTTCCGAGAACTCTTTTCCCAACACCCCCTCTTCCATCCTCAGCAATGGCTGCCTCCTCCCTGGTATCCCCTCTGTACCAGGACACTGCCTGAAAGGATCTATTTATGGCTCTGTTTGGCTTCCCTGGCGACTCAGAGGGTAAAGAGTCTGCCTGCAATGTGGGAGACCTGGGTTCGATCCCTGGGTGGGGAAGATCCCCTGGAGAAGGAAATGGNCACTGCCTGAAAGGATCTATTTATGGCTCTGTTTGGCTTCCCTGGCGACTCAGAGGGTAAAGAGTCTGCCTGCAATGTGGGAGACCTGGGTTCGATCCCTGGGTGGGGAAGATCCCCTGGAGAAGGAAATGGCAACCCACTCCAGTATTTTTGCCTGGAGAATCCCCGTGGACAGAGAAGCCTGGTGGGCTACAGTCCATGGGGTCGTCAAGAGTTGGACACGACTGAGCAACTTCACTTTTTCTTTTCTTTCTTGCCTAAGACGCCTAGGACTGTGTTGTAACTGTATCATGGTATCTGAAGTCTTCATTGGAAAGAAGAAAAGAAAGAGATTCCTGGGAGGTGGGACAGGCTGGTTTCAGCGGGGAGGTCGTGATGCTATTGGCAAATGGGAACTCACCCCTTCCACACCCACAGAGCTCACGCCCTGGCCGGAATTCTGCCTCAGCTCTTGAAATGACCAAAACCCAGCTCTGGCACTCTAACCCTGCTGGAGAGGCTGCTCAGCGCTTAGAGTGCTTCTGTGGCTCTCAGCCTCCCCTCCTCGGTCTCCCTGGGGCATCAGTCAGCTTCACTGAGTACCCAGGCTGTGGAACAAAATGAGCACGGACCCTTGGCCTTTCACAGAGAAGGGATGTCATTCAATGCCGCCATCTCCCCACAGAGGTTTTACTAACCTCCTTTTCAGATGAAAAAATCTAGAGATCAGAGGTTAAGTGATGTGCCCACAGTCACCAATCAGTGGTGGATTTCCCCAAAATTACAGAAGTGCTCAGAAAAGGATGCTGTCATAGCATCCTAGAATGTTCCTTCAAAGATGTTTGTAATCTTGTGATTGTCAGTTCTCCCCCAGCCCCCTCCCATAGATGGCAATCTCCTTGAAGTCAGAATGTGTCCTTTCTGCTGCCTCTCATATCTCTGGTGCCCTGATCCTGTCTGCCATATAGTCACACTCATGACACACGCTGATGAAACACGTTGAGTCCATACAGTAAGCATCATCTCAGCCTCCCTGGCCTTTTACAGATTAAGCCCAGAGGATGGAATTGACTTGGCCTCAGCCTGCATTAGGGCTGGGTCTTCGGCTGCCCCAATTCCTTTCTCCCTCCCTTCCCTTCATCAGGAAGATGAGGACTGCAGCACTTTAGGTGCTCAGAGTCCCAGGGGTGTCTCTAAAGAGAAAGAAGCATAATTCCCTGCAGAACCAGTGGAAGATGCATGGCAGTAGAAGGAAACCATCCTTCCAGATTGCACCAAGACCACACTGGAAATTGGAACCAGCCCCTATCCTCTGCCTCCCCGACCGCTGACTCAGTAAGGAATGACCGAAAAGTACTTTGCAAATGAACAGGTGTCTCCAAAGGAGAAACCAGTTATTTCATCCCAGCTCTGGGCTCACCAAAACCATGCAGACTCTTCCACCACCCACTCATCCATCATCCCCCCATTCATACTGAGGCAGTAGGTGGTGGTCATCAGCCAAGAATGCCGCTCGCTCCTGTGTGACTTTGGGTAGAATTCTTCATATTGCAATGCCTTGGTGCTCTTTCATAAAATAGGCACAATAACAGTATTCATCTCAGAGGGGTGGTGTGAGAATTTGAATTAATATACGTAAATGACTCAGAGCAGTGCCTGGCACACAGTATGGGCTACAGAAGTGTGGGTTTCTATTACTCTGTGCTAAAACACTGAGAATATACCTCACTGTCTCATTGGCTCCTCTCCTGTGGCTTCTCTTGTGTTATTACGGATGCCAAGGCTCTGAACAAATACCCACTCCTCCCCTGGGTACCAGTACTGTCTCAGGTACTCAAGGTCAGTGCTCCAGCGATTCTCTCCTTCTTGCCCACACCATCGANACCCACTCATCCATCATCCCCCCATTCATACTGAGGCAGTAGGTGGTGGTCATCAGCCAAGAATGCCGCTCGCTCCTGTGTGACTTTGGGTAGAATTCTTCATATTGCAATGCCTTGGTGCTCTTTCATAAAATAGGCACAATAACAGTATTCATCTCAGAGGGGTGGTGTGAGAATTTGAATTAATATACGTAAATGACTCAGAGCAGTGCCTGGCACACAGTATGGGCTACAGAAGTGTGGGTTTCTATTACTCTGTGCTAAAACACTGAGAATATACCTCACTGTCTCATTGGCTCCTCTCCTGTGGCTTCTCTTGTGTTATTACGGATGCCAAGGCTCTGAACAAATACCCACTCCTCCCCTGGGTACCAGTACTGTCTCAGGTACTCAAGGTCAGTGCTCCAGCGATTCTCTCCTTCTTGCCCACACCATCGATGTTTGCCTTCAGACTTGATAATCCTCATCAGCATACACACACACACACACACACACACACACACACACACACACTCATCTCTTGAGCCCACATCCTCCTCCAGCTACTGTCCTACTACTTTGTTCCTCTTTAGAGCAAAAACACTCAAAAAAGCTGAATATACACACCACCTTCAAATCCTCTTCTCTCTCTAGCTCTTGGAGTCACTCTGATCAAGTTCATATCACCCACTCCCAGAAGTGCTCTTGTTTACATCACAGGAATCTTCCACCATAAGTCCAATGGTTGAGTCTCAGTTTAGATCTTCATGGTCCCCGCAGCAGCCAGTGACACCCCAGTCGCCTCCTCCTTCATGAAGTCCTTTCTGCTCTTGGCCTTTACAACCTGTGGTCTTTTTAATGCCCTGCTATCCGGGTGACTTCGCCTCAGTCTGCTTTGCAGTTCCTCCATATCTGCCCAAGCATTTTACAGGAGGTCCAGGATTCAGCCCTTAGTCTTCTCTTCTGTAACTGCCCTCACGCCTGTATCATCTTCTACAGCCTCCTGGCTTCAAAGACCATCTCCCCACAGTTGGGTCCCAGTGTCTACCACCAGCCCAGGCTCTCCCATGCCAGCTCAGCACCTCCATGTGGATGTCTTGACGCATCTCACACGGCCTAAAACATCTTGAGGTTTACAAAAATCAGCTTCCTGACTCCTGCCTCACCAAACATCCCCCACCTGCTTCTCTTGCCACCTTTCCCATCTTGGATGACGATAGCTCAATCTTTCCCTTTGCTTGGGTCCAAATCCTAGGAGTCATTCTTAACTCTTCTCACTTTTCCACACGGCCTTTCCAATCTGTCAGCAAATACTGATTGGCTCTCCCCTGTATTGGCAAATACAGATTGGCTCTCCCCTCAAAAGAGGTTCAGAGTCTGACCATGTCTTAACCATCCCTTGCTGCCCAAATCCGGGCACCATTGCCTCACCCCTGAGTTTTCATCAGTTCTCCAGAGGAGTCTCCCTGCTTCCATCCTTGTCCCCCTTGGCTGTTTTTGGCACAGTCCCCAGAGAAATCTTGTTAACATAAGAGACCGGTCATATGACTCCTCTGCTCAGAACCCTCCAGTGGCTCCCATTATAAACAGAATAAAAGCCAGAGTCAGCACAGGAGCCCCTCAGGTCCTGTAGGACCTGTCCCTGCCCCCTGCCCCCTCCACTTTGCTCCTGAGACCCGTCCGGGCCTGGCGCACTGCACCTTGGGAGGCGGCCACAGCAGGCCAGCTTCTCTCACATCTTTGCTCCAGGCCACCTTCTCAGGGAGGCCCAACCTGACACCTGCTTCGATGTGTGCCTCTTCACCCCGCACCTCTCTCTCTCCTACTCTGCTCCCCGCCTCCCTGGCACACAGGGTCTCTCCTCCTGGGCCTTCTGTCAGCCCTCCCTGGAATGTGAGCTCCTGGCCAACGGCGGGTGAGGACAGTCTTGTTTCCTGCCTGTTGCACGGAGTCAGCGTGCAGTCCATGTTTAATAAGTGAAGGAGTCTTCTGTTGGCTTTGTCTTCCTCTGTTTGTCGTGAGGGAAGAAGCTGGCTCTTCATGAGTGTGCTCCTCCCAGAGCCAGCAGAGAGCCTTGCTGCAGCCCCTCAGGGGGCTCTGTCAGAGGAAAGAAGGAGAAATGAAATGAGTAGCCACTTGGGGGTTGGGCTGGGCTGTCAGCTGTGTTCTTCCAGAAGCCATCTTTCTTCTCAGTGTACTGCTCCTCTGGGCTCATGTGTGGGCTCCACTCAGGAAGACAGACCTCCACTCTTCTGCTGGTAGGGGCTGCCTGCCCACAAACCCAGGACCTGCCATCTTTCAGCGTCCATTCAGATGCCTTTCCCTCCCCCATGAGGGACCCTGGTCCATCAGCTTCTCTCTGACCCTCAGTAACCTTTCCAGCTCCAGCCTTGCCCCACCAGGTGTCCCATGAGTCAGCAGAAGGGACTCTCTCTCACACCTCCAGACAGGGTGAGACGGTTCCCTGGGTAGGAAGTGGCCATTCTCCAGCTGCCTGCCTGGAAAATGTCTCCAGAAGCTTTCCCTCCGCTTTTACCCTCAGGCAGAGAAAACCTGCCCTCCCCAGGGCTTCATTGTGGTGGGAGTGATGGGAACATATGGGACTTCTCTTCCGAGGGCTGCTATTTCCTCAGTGAGATGGGAAGCAAGGTCTCCAGCTGGATGATGGAGAAGGAGGGGTTGGAACTTGAGGGATAGAGAAGAAAGTTGGAAACAGTTGAGACTGGGAGAATGACCAGAAAATAAATAGTAGCTCACCAGACACAATTAGCGTGTTTGCACGTTTTTCTCTGGCTGTGGTGAATGGCACAGGTAGGCAGCCGAGTGGGTGGAGGGCCACTTTTAGCCAGGTTGGGGCTTTGCCCAGCAGTGCAGTGAGTCACATGGGAACAAGAGAAACTGTAGGTCAGGGAGGGACTGGGCTGTAAATGATAACACAAGAGTTAAAAGACTGTCGTAAGGAAACCCAGTGGCCCAAAGGCTTAGGTTTGCTGGGAAGAGTCTGACAAGGATTTGGGATTGGGACAGTCCCAGAATGTTTTTGCCAGAATGTTCAGGAACATTTTTCCCTGACCTACCCCTTTCCAGTGCAGACCTGTCTCTCCTGTCTGTTCCCATAGCACCCTATGCTGACCTCTGCTGTATTTTAGTACTTGATTTACTCATACATCTTCCTTCTGGACTACAAGCCCTTGAAGGAAGGAACCAGGCTTCATAGTTCTTTAGATCCCAAGGCCAGATCCAAGAAAAAGCTCATTAGCAATCACTGAATGATTGACTGAATAAATTCATTTGATAGAAACCAGACCACATTCTGTATAATAATACATCCTCACTTTTATATGGCAATTTGCAGTTTGGAAAGCAATTTGTCATCTATGACCTTATTTTAACTTTACAATGACCCTACAAGATAGCAACTCATTCATTCACTCATGCATTCCTTCAGCTGGGGAAGAACACTTATCTGTCAGGAACTGTTCTAGGCCCCAGAATGCAGGAGTGAATGAAGCAGGCAGAAGTCCCTGCTTTTGTGGAGCTTGCACTTCTACAGAAGACCACACCTATTTTACAGGTGGGCAGACTGAGTTTCCTTCAGGGAGCCTAAGCAACTCAGCAAAGCTCACAGGACTTGCAGGTAAAAGAACTCAAATTAGGACAGAGGGCTGTCTGACTCCAGGCACAGAAAAGGCATTTTTCAGCCACACCAGTCACCTCAAGGGATGGTCGGCTTATATACGAGGTGTCTTTTATTCCCCCTAACTTAACAACAAATAAAAAGGAGCCTTGGCAGAAATCCACACCCCAGGACTACCTTGGAACTCCTTCCCTTGTCTGGTGTGTGTTTAACAAAGACGTGAGAAATACCTGCCAGGTCTCTTCTTGCCAGAGCCCATGACAGAAGCCACACGATGCTGTCAGCACGGGCGTCTACTTGTGTGCAAACCCGCAGGCATTTTTAGCAACTTTGGGGAACATAAAGAAAGCTGTTGGTTTTGTTTGCACATATTTTTCGCCTCTGCAAGAAGGCTTCTCACCAAGCGGCAGCCTCAGAGTTGTCTTTTATTTGATCTCAAGACACACAATGTCTTTATATTTCACTGGAAGCTGCAGTTGGCAGATTCCTTCACCTGCACTTGGATCCCACACACGAAAAATAAGTCTGGTAGTAAAGGTTCCTCCCTCTCAAGGTGGTTGCAGGGATTAACTGAGGTCCTGAGGAAATTTCAGCCATCTGTAAAGCTGTGGGCCCTGGGGGAGCACTGAGGTGAAGGCCAGTGGAGGCAGCCTGGGGAGGAGAGGGCTTTACAACAATCTGAAGGACCTGGGTTGGAACCCAGCTGTATCACTTATGACTTCAGAAACACTGGCAAGTAACTGATCACCCTCCCTCCTCCAGCCTCAGGCTACCTCCTCCATAGGAATGGTGACACCTACCCCGAAGGACTGTTCTGATATTAACAGTACTGTGAATACAGTGTCCGACCGGGAACCTGCAAGTAGTAATTGTCCAGTAAATGGCTCAGGGTGTTCATTAGAGTCACTATTGCTATTAGTGTATAAGGGAAATGTCAACAACGGTTTTCAGAATTTTAGGTTGTGAATTCCCTGAGGCAAGCAAGTATGGCTGGGTACTCGATGCCCCAGACTCCGTCTGGAAGTTAGAAACTGCTAGTAAAGTATGGGGAAGTGGATTGGATGACGTCCAAATCCCTGAGAGTGATAGCTCAGGCTTGAACAAGAACACGTGTCCACCGCACATGATCGCAGGACAGCCTTATCTGTGTGTGACTTTATGCCTCATGTAGACTTATGAGGTGGCTCAATAGTCAAATGACTCTCCTAAGTTCACAAAGCTCGTGGGTGGCAGAACAAGGCCTAGAACCCAAAGGCGACAACTGCAGAGCCCACGCCCTTAACCCCTGCCCTGCACTGCCAGGAAGAGCTCTGGTTTGAGGTTTTCCTTTTCTCTGACCTACTTGAGTTCCTGGCCCTCTGGTTGTCTCTCATACTTCCAGCAGGAAGAGTCAACATCCTCTCTCTAGACACCTAAGTAAAAGATCCGCAGGACAGCCTGCGCTACTGCGTTGGGTGTTGGCTTGTGTTGTGGCGTGTCCCCATAAAGGTGGGCACTGGGCGTGGAAAGGGAGGCCAACATCCCACATCTGTGGTCATCCCTTCCCGGGCAGTGCCCATCCCCTCTGGAAGCAGATGTCATCCCCTGCCGCCAACGGACACAGGGATAATCCACTCATGCCAATCTCCTGGAAGTAAATGCTCACACCCAGACCTGAAGGGGAGAAGAGGTGAGGCGGACCTGCTCCAAAGAGTCCCTGTCAGGG
>SJYA01000596.1:3346425-3364871 GCA_006410615.1 Neotragus moschatus | reverse complement strand
TGGGGAGAAGCAGTGGTGCCTGGGGGTGGGGGTGGGGGGGTAGAAGCCAGCATCCAAGTATATGGAGAAACCAAATTCCTCCTCTGCTCTCAAACTATCAGCCACTCACATTGAGGACAGCACATGGATATTCCTGACCCCTGCTCTACAACCCCACATCTCCATGCAGAATCATGGCTCCACCCTCCAGGAATGGGAGAAGCTTGCCCAGCATCACATAGCCATCAGCGGTGGAGTCAGGATGACCACTGTCCTCATTCCCAGGCTCCTGGTCTTCCTGTAGCATGATGTCAGGAGACGGAGATCAAATCCCAAAAGAGTTGTTTAAAGGACTATGTGAGCTACGGGTTTTGAGTGGCACAACAACACATCCAGTAAGACATCTGTTTCTAAGGTGAGAGCCACTGAGTTCGAATTTCAGTCCTGCCACTAGGCTCATGACCTTGGACAAGTCACATAACATTTTAGAACTTCCAAGAGGAGGAATGCCCCTACTCTGCTGTGGGCATGAGAGCATATAGCACATATAAAGCTCTTGGCCCACTTCTGGGCAGCAGTGAGAGATCACAACACATTAGCTCTCCTTCTTCCTTCATTCTCCAAACATTTATTGGACATGAAAAGGGGCACATTTACATACAATGTTTCATTCAATACTGACAATGCTCTAAGGCAGCAATTAAGAGCCCTGTTAAGAACTGATGCTTTCGAATTGTAGTGTTGGAGAAGACTCTTGAGAGTCCCTTGGACTGCAGGGAGATCAAACCAGTCAATCCTAAAGGAAATAAACCATGATTATTCATTAGAAGGACTGTTGCTGAAGCCAAAGCTCCCATATTTTGGCCACCTGATTCAAAGAGCCAACTCGCTGGAAAAGACCCTGATGCTGGGAAAGACTGAAGGCAGGAGAAGAAGGGGGTGACAGGATGGGATAGTTGGATGGCATCACTGATTCAATGGACATGAATTTGAGCAAACTCTGGGAGATAGGAAAGGGCAGCAAAGCCTGGCGTGCTGTAGTCCATGGGGTCGCAAAGAGTCAAACATGACTTAGTGACCAAACAGTAACAGCCTTATGCAGGTGAATGAACACAGCACAAGAAAGGTTAGGTGACTTGTCCAAGGTCTCTTAACTGTGATCAATAAATGGGGGCCCCAATTCTCTGACTCCAGAGCCCTTGTTTTCTATACTAGTTTGTGAGATAGGTTTTGTTTTATTGTTGTTTTAATCAAAGGGTGGTGTTGATGATCTAGTAGGACTCTACAAATTGTGACTTCGAGTGTCCAACTGTGAGAATCCTATGGTTCTCATTATCTGCCACAGTGCCTTCCTCCCTTCGAAGAAAAAGTTTCCTCCAAACGTGACTCTCTTAGCACCTGCTTCAGAATTAGCAGGAGGTCTCCTCAAAGATGCAAGTTCCAAGGTCCAGGGCCCAGAGCCTGTCCCAGACAGCTCTGTACCTCTCTACTCAGCTTTCCAGTTGATTCTAAAACACACTTAGGTTTGAACAACACTGCCTTGTAGAGTCAGTAATCCAGTAAACACTGGTTGAATGGAGAGGGAAGACAAGTTTTCAAAAAGTAAAGCTCAAACATACAAACAAGCTTGAAAAGTCATCCATGTGTTAGGATCAGAGCATGGCCATCAGGGAGCAGCAGACCCTGGGCTGGGGAGACGGGGACACTGGACACTGACAGAGCAGAATGGGTGACCCCCAAGTGCCCCAGTTGTAGAATCAATGGGGGTTCAGGCCTGGGGGAGCGGATATCAATGAAAGTTGTATGGCAAAGCCACCAGGGGTATCCCCCAATGACAGGAAAAGTATCATGTCAGCCAGAACCCCAGCAGGTGATAGGGGAGGGCCAGGGAAGAAGGAAGAAGTCACCAAGCCTGCCCTTCTGGGAAACTGGCTCAGGGAAAAGGCAGGAGCGAGGGCTCCAGCAGAGATATAAGGCAAGATCTCCTCATAAGACAAAAGACCAGCCTGAAGGTCTAGAGCACAAGGTCAGAGGGGAGCAGGGAGAGCTTGATGCAAACATCTGAGCCAAAGTTTCAAGGATACGGCAGGGCAGCATCCAGAAAAGGAAGTTAAGAGAGTCCAGCAGTGGTTGCAGGGCTGCTGACGTAGGGAGTCAGGCACACAACTGAAGTCTGCAACCCCATCCCCATACACCACCCAGTTTAGCCACTCTTTCCAAAGTGTATCACTTGCCTGAAGCACACAAGGATGTACTTCAATACTGGTCCTGCCACGAGCTGCCTGATCTCAGTCAAGTTCTTTCTTGACTCTGGACCTCTGTTCTGTCTGATCCAGCCTCCAGGATCTACTGTCTGATGATCTGAGGTGAAGCTGATGCAATAATGATAGAAGTAAAGTGCACAATAACTGTAACATACTTGAATCATCCCAAAACCTTCCCTCCCACCCCCAATCTGTGGAAAATTGTCTTCCACGAAACTGGTCCCTGGTGCCCAGTGGGAACTGCTGTGATACAGGAGGGACCATACTTGCTGACTCCCACGTGCCTATCAACTCTTACATCGACCTCCCAGCAAATCTGTGAATATTAACTACTGAATCTGTGCACAAGCCAGACCACACATGTTCCTTGAACCCATTCTCTTGCTAGTTTCTATCTGATGGGCATCTGCCCATCTTCTGAGCCCAAGCCCAACCAGGAGACAAGTCCTCGGTGGATTTCAAACAAGGGTTTCTTCCACTGATCAGTCTGACTTGCCCTGGTTCTGCCACAGGACAATAGAGTTGCCTGGGTGACAGCAGAGAGCTCTCCTAGGGGGCAGGGGAGTATGTACAGGCTCATCTTTAGTTAATACAATAACAACAGAAAAAACAAAAGTGGGGGGAGGAAGGAGTCCTCAGCACAGAGCACTTCTTGGTGGGCTGTCCATGTTTGGGAGGAAAATAGAAGCGCTCCGCTCAAGTGACAGTCGGGAGGGAGGAGGGGGTCACATGAGAGCACTTGGCTAATCTGGAAAGTTATGAAATGATGGGAGCATGCTGGTCCACTCACTTGGAAAATGCAAAGGAGATAAAAACAAAGCCACATAGCAAACTGTTTCCAGGTCAGGTGGCAGCAAGAGGAAGGAACAGATTCTTGCCTATTGTGGCAAAATTGACTAAATTTTGCAAGATGATAGAAAGGGCCTCTTAAATACTCAGGCAATGGGAGGGTGGGAGAAAAAAGAGAGAGAGAAAAGGGGTCTTTGGAAGCCACCCAGCTCTGCTAAGTACATGTCCTGAGATGGAGGACAGAGTATGTCACCTCCCTGAGCCTTAGTTTCTTGGATATAAATGTGGATATCCCTGAAATTTACTAGACAAGGATAACTATATATCACAACTCATAGGTCCTAAGATACAGATTTCTATCTCTGAAATTAGAATATGTCTTGTAATCTATCACATTTTAGAGTCTATGAGATAGTATTATGTAGAATGCATAACAGTGAACACTGAGTAACTATGAACAAATATTTTCTAGTGAACGCCAGAGGGTAAATCCAGTAGCACAGCCTGCAATACAGTTAAGGCAGTTCACAGAAATGCCACAGTGGCCAGGTTGCTGAAGAACGGGAGCCACATCTTTTGTTCATGGCACACAGTTCACGATCTGTCAGGTAAACATATATACCTGAAGGGCCCTCAGAGTCATTTCAAATCGAAGAGTCCAGATTCCTCAGACAGTGTATCAGCTGCCATAACAGTCGCTGTTGTTGTTCAGGGGCTAAGTCGCATCTGACTCCAGCAATCCCATGGACTGCAGTATACCAGGCTCCTCTGTCCTCCACTATCTCCCGAGCCATAACACTACCACCCACCAAAGAGTTTCCTGTTCTCTGAGTCCAAATTCAGGACATGTGATTTCTCCTTATCTACAGAATGAAATCCAAAACATGTCTGATCAAACTCAAGTCATCTGCAAAGGTTAGAACCATCCAGAACCACTCAAAGTTCTTAGAGCTGCATTGCTTCTCACCTCTGGTGCTCTGTGTGCGCTCTTCTTTCTCCCTGGGATGCTTACTTTCCTTCTCCTGTGCTGGGCACCGGGACAAATTGATGAGGCTCTTTCCTGCCTGCAAATTACCGAGAACTTGGCAAGGAAGAAAGTTAGACAAGTGATAAAAACAGGGTGGCTCAGATGGTAAAGAATCTGCTTGCAATGTGGGAGACCCGGATTCTATCCCTAGGTTGGGAGGATCCCCTGGAGAAGGAAATGGCAACCCACTCCAGTATTCTTGCCTGGAGAATCCCATGGAGAGAGGAGCCTGGAGGGCTGCAGCCCATGTCGTCTCAAAATAGTAGGACATGACTGAGCGACTAACACACAAAAGGGTAAAAGATCCCCTGGAGAAGGAAATAACAATCCACTTCAGTATTCTTGCCTGAGAAATTCCATGGACAGAGGAGCCCAGAGGGCTACAATCCATGGGGTCACGAAAGAGTCAGATACGACTTAGTGACTGAACAATAACGAGGGTAAGGACAGGATGCGAGGAGTGCTGAGACCAGAGCTGGTGAACCTGTGCTTACCACCCGACACCACCCTGACTTCCTCTGAGGCAGATATCAGCAACCCCTCTTCGGTGACGCCGTCTGGAACCTCTCCAATCCGGCAGACTTCCCCAAGGTGGAGGCAGCACCCGTCACTCTGGGTCTGTGAATGTCTGACTCCCATTTCTAGAGCGTGAGCTCCTTGAGGAGCTTACTTCCTAGCAGGACAGCAGGAACGGAATAGGGGCTCAAGAAATGCCTGCTAAATAGAGATCAATGGGGAAAAAAAATGTTTATCTTGTGACTGATGGATTTCTTCAAGGGACAAATCTTACCACAGATGTAAATAACAAAATGCATTTAACTCCCCTCCTGTGAGCCTCAGTGTCTATATCTGTGAAATGGAAACATTAGTTATCAGTGCTTTTCTTTACAACAAAATTCCCATTCTCTCTCTCTCTCTTTCTCTCCCTCCCTCCCTCCCTCCGTCTCTCTTCTCTCTCTCTCACTACTGAAACCTTTTCTTGAAGTGAAATCTTACTCAAAGCCCAATATGTAATGCAAATAAAGTCCGGGCCTCTCTGAAGTGAGACCTGACCCTTCAAGGCTCACCTCTGCTCTCCCTGTTCCAGAGAGCAAGCAGTTGGACACCCTCTGAAGCCCTCCTCATCGCTAAGGCTAAGCCAGGCTCTAATTACATCAAGTAGTCAGGTTCACTGGGAACAGATGTTACAGCCAGAAGATAATGTTCAATATTGACTGAGTGCTAATATACGTCAGAACAGCTGGTCCCTTTTAAAAATTATCTTATTTCCCCTTTTCTCTTTCCATTCCTCTCTCTTTGCCCTCAATTCTTCATTTTCCAGTTAAAAATAATCATGTATTGTTAGCTGCCTTAAATACATTTGGAGAATGAGTTCAAGTTATAAATAGAAATAAATACAAAGTGAGGTGTTTGTGTAATCCTCACAACAAACCTGTGGGGCTAGTTTTAGTAATTCTGTTTCATGACTGAGATCTGTGGGGCTCAGAGAGGAAGAGAAGTTGCCCAAGATCATTCCAGGAAGAGGGTGAGCACCATCCCAGCTCCCACGTCCTGGGCACTTCCCCCGCCCAGCAGCACTCTCACTGAGAGGCGCAGGCTCACTAATTTATGTAACCCCAAGAAAACCCCATGAGACAAGCACTGTTGCTATAGCCACATCACAAGCAAGTGTTAGAGACATGAAGGAGCTTTTCCAGAACCAGACAATCAATAAAAGCTGAACCAGCCTTGAACCAAGTCTGGGTGATGCCTAAGCCTGAGCTGGTACCCAATGCAGAGCCCCTATTCCTGTCTCCAAAGCCCTGATTCTGACTTCCCTCCCCACTTTGAAGAGGCTCTCTGCGCTGTTCCAGCTGGAGCTTGGGGAGATGCAGAAATGCCAGCCACAACACAGTGCCACGCAGTAGCACAAACCATGTTCCTTAAGCAAACCAGACTGCCTGCAGACAAGTCTGGGTTTCATTGCAAAATGGCTGGGTGACCTTTGATGAGTTATTTAACCTCTCTGTGTTAATTTCCTCAGCCACAAAACGGGGATTACAATTGTAGCAACCTCAGAGGGATTGTTAGGAATGAAAACTCTTAGGACAGCATCTAGCATAGATTAAGTACTCAATAATTACTAGCTCTTATTATGTGTGTATAAAGTGCCTAGCAATTAATAGCAGCTTTCTAAGTGTGTGATTACAGTTTCTGTCTCTGTCTTGGGGGAGTCTACACATGCGTGGAACTTTGGACCATAGGGAAGATGGAACTGGCCACAGAACTGACTCTAGGCAGAGTCCTGATCCTACTCATCTCTTCCAGGCTGAAGGCTTCCGCTCCCTTCCAACAGAAGTTTATTCACACCAACAGATGCTCTTGGGAGCCTACTGCATGCCACGGTTCAGAGAA
Organism: Neotragus moschatus; assembly: GCA_006410615.1. Taxonomy (NCBI): domain Eukaryota; kingdom Metazoa; phylum Chordata; class Mammalia; order Artiodactyla; family Bovidae; genus Neotragus; species Neotragus moschatus. The sequence continues at coordinate 3,358,418 of SJYA01000596.1, read as the reverse complement.
ATCGGTGAGGTACAGGTTCTCCCTGCCTTATATGTGTATCTGGTAAAATATTCTTAAGACAATATATATTATTTTAACCATTCATATGTATCCAGTGCAGTGACATCAAATACATTCTATTTTCTAACTACATTTAAAATTTTTATCGTGATAAAATAAACAATATAAAATTTAACATTTTAACCGAATTTTATGTATCTGTTTCAGTGAGTGGCATTAGGTATATTCACCTTTTTGTGTGAGTCACCACCATCCATTTCCAGAACTTTCTCATGTTTCCAAACTGAAACTCTGTACTATGAAATACTAACTCCCCATCCTCCCTCCTTAGCCCCTGACAACCGCTTTCTACTCTCTGTATCTGTGAACCTGACTACCCTAGGAATCTCACATCATGGGAATCGTAACGATATTTGTCTTTTTGTGACTGGCTTATTTCACTTAGCATCATGTCCTCAAGATTCATCTGTGCTATAGCACATGTCAGAAATCCTTTGCTTTGTAAGGCTGGGTAATATTCCATTTGGTGTGTGGACCACACGCCATCTATCCATTCTTCTGCTGATGGGTCTTTTGGCTACCGTGATAACGCCACTATGAACGTGGGTGGGCAGTTCTCCTTGCCTTTGAGCTGCTTGTGGCTTCATGTGGGAATGATAGGTAGATTCACCTGCAAGTTACTACAGATGAGCTCCTGTTTCCTCATCTGTGAAATAGGGGTACTGTCACCCACAGTAGGGACTAAATGAGATGATGCGTTGTTTGGACAGTACCAACATGTTGTAAACACTTGGTAAATGTGAACTCTTGCTGCAGCTACTGCCAGTGGTCCGCTTGGACCCTTCCAGCAAGGTCGTGGCAGCCCACCCTCATGAACATCCCGGTGAGTTGGCCTGAAGATCACAATTTTCCAGCGAGGAAGCAGACTCAAAGAGGTCCTTGTCTGTGATGGTAGAGGTGGGTGAGGCGATACTAGAACGGGGCTCTGTGGCCTTCACACACAGCTCCAGAGAGCAAGGATGGTGTCAAGGCCCTGGGGAGGGAGGCACAGCTCACAACAGCCCCTCTAGATGTCTGCGGTGCTGACCTGGGAAAAGCTGACACGCTTGTCCCCAGTGGCCTTAGTATCAGAGGGAAGAGCTGGGAAGGCAGAAGAGAAGAAAGGTATTTAGTGTGGAGGCAGAAGGCACAGCCTGAGTGGAAGCAAGAAGTGGGAGCAGCACTGTCTGCAGAAGAAGTGGGAGGAGCCGGTCTGTGGGGAGCAAAGGGCGATCGTCCTGCAGGAAGGGTGGGGTCAGGTCACCCAGGGCAGGGGAGGAGGCCCAGCCCTGTCTTGTTCCAGAGCTGGGAGGGCTAGAGTGAACTACGCAAGTGGTGTTACAGGAGATTAGTCAGGCTGATTGGATAGGGATGCTTGCCTCACGACAGATCCCTGCTTTCACATCACAGGCAATATTGAAAAATGGTATGTGTGTTTCTCTAACATCGCATACATAGTGTGGAAAGTTAGACAGTTCTATAAGGCCCCTTCCCCAGACCCATTCCCCTCCGTCCCCAAATCTCACTACCAGAGGCAGCTACCCATCGACTCTGTGACCCCATGAACTGTAGCCCACCATGCTCCTCTGTCCATGGGATTCTCCAGGAAAGAATACTGGAGTGAGTTGCCATTCCCTTCTCCAGAGATTGAACCCATGTCTCATGACTCCTGCCCTGGCAGGTGGGTTCTTTACCACTAGCGCCACCTGGGAAGCCCATTTTTTCCCCTAGTTAACCCTATGTTTCTAAAACACGTGTTTATACACCTCTTCCTTCATTTTCCATGTGAGATATAGCCTAGTGACCCGCTGTGATGGAAGAGAAGGATCTAGCTCTCTTCCCTACAAAGCCACTCTCCCTTACCCCAACTTCCCAATCCAATTACAAACATATATTTTGGTTAGATGTAGCGTTTATAGTCTCCCGGTCATGTAGGTCACAGCTGAACCATGTAATACGATGACTAAATTCCTGTTTTCGTAGAAGTTATTCTTTTTTGCTGAAATTAAGGTCTCAGTTTTTTATCTGACATGCTTCATTTTCTGAGCACATCCATCTGAGAATGTAAGTCTTTTCACAGAAGCTTCAAGCACAATAGATAATCCATCCGTCTGTCCATCTTGCGTCCTTCCAGGGCCTTCAGTGCTGCTGCATAACTCATACACCTGTTCTCTGCCTGCTGCGGTGGGGGCTATGCCCAGCTGTGTTTCAGGGGAGCCCCTGAGGCCAGACAGGTGACCAGGGTCAGAGCCATCTTGGCCCAGTGGTCAGTCATCTATAGCTTTTACTCAGAAAAGATCTACTATGTGCTTTCTGGGTCCCAAAGAATTCCAATGCCAGAGGCTGGGGACCCGGAGGTGAATTTGATATGGTCTCTATCTCCAAAAGGGTCTGAGTCCAGTGGGCTAGTAAATAAGGGATGGGCCAGAGGGGAGCTCTGGGAGTTTTTTCAGTGGGCTGGGGAGAAAAAGCCTTTAACTCAGACTTGGGAAGGGCCAGTATGGAAGGCTTCCTGCAGGAGGTGAGGCTAAATGAGTCTCAACTTGTCAGGAGTTTTCTGAGAGTTCTGGGAAGGGCATGCCAGGTAGGAAAATGTCATCATGTGCACAGTCACAGGGATATGAGAGAGCACAATTCTTTCTGAATTTCAAATAAGCAATTAGTGAGGACCATGTGGGAGGTTCCCGTGGAGGGGTGGGTGATGTCTTGTGTACCAGGCTCAGGAACCTGAGGGAAATGGGGAGAAACAGAGGATCTTAAAGACATGACTGGGTCTGTGTGTTTTGGGAAGACAGGATGGCTGCAGAGGGTCAGATAAATTGGTGAGACAGACAAGCTAGTGAGGGCAGTGTTGATGTCTGGCAAAGGATAAAAAGGGCTTGAACTAACACTGGCACTGGAGGTCAGGCGTGGGGCTCACAAGTCCTTATGGAGCCCAAATAGACTAAACTTGGGGTCACAAGGAATGTGGGAACACTGGTAATTCTCAGGTGTCTCAGGGAAAAGATGTTTCTATTCAATGCATGGCTTCTGGGAAACCAGAAGCTACTCTGGCTGGAAAGAAAGCACCCTGACTCCTTAGTGTGTTTGAAGGGCCAGAGGGTGGATGCCCAGGAACTGAGGGAGTTTAGAAATTAGACAGCAGAGGCAAGATTTTAAAAAAGAGTTGGTACAGCCTCGCTGGTAAGAGCGTGAGCTCTGGGGTCAGGCAGCCATTGGTTTAAATGCCTGCTCTGACACCTGCTTGCTGAGCCTCTGTTTTCCCAACTGCAAAATGGGAACCATAATCCTACCTACCTCATGGGATATTTGTGAGGATTAAATGAGCCCCTGGCTACAAAGTGCTTGGCATGGTGCCTAGGACATAAGAAGGGCTTTATTTTGTGACTTCCTATTATTAGTCTCAGGGACCAAGTATGGCTTCAAAGAGCAGATGAGATCTGAGCTGATGTCAGAAGAGGAGGAGGCTGAGCCGGCTTCATAGGAGAGTGATCTGTGCTGTCACACCAGGCCCCAAGCCTGTGAGCCCCTGTCCCTGGTGTAATGCTCTACTCTGCCATCTTGAAGTTCTGAATTTTTTAACAAAGGGCCCCAGGTTTTCATTGTCCACTGGACCCCACAAATTATGCATTAGTTCTGTGAATAGGATATCAGGCAGAGAAGAGGGGGTACCTTTAAAGCAAAAGGACTCTGAGTGTGCAAAGGCATGCTGAAACTTGAGGCTCAGCTCATTCTGAAGGCAGTCCCAGACACGCTCTTTGTAGAGGGAGAACTGTGCCTCCCCGGGAAGCAGACGCTCAAAGTAGAAAACAGTGAAAGGCTTCAAGTGAAACATTAAGAGGTTTGGACGCTGTGTGAGGTGTACACGGGGAGCCTTCCAAACTGAATCAGTGAATGGTAATGTTGTGATAGTTCACGGAAGGCACTATGGCACTGGGGAGTGGTGAATGGTGAGGATGGAGTTATGTGCCACAGTTTACAGATGGGGAAATGAGACCCTGAAAGGTGATGTGAGCAAGGCTGCAAGAGGACTTCTATGGGCTCTAGACGCTTTTAGCTTCATGGACTCTTTTCTTCATAAATATATGTATACAAGTGCTAAGTCACTTATGTCGTATCTGGCTCTTTGTGACCCTATGGAATGTAGCCCACCAGGCTCCTCTGTCCATGGGATTCTCCAGGCAAAAATACTGGAGTGGGTTACCATTTCCTTCTCCAGGGGATCTTCCCAATCCAGGGATCGAACCCAGGTCTCCCACATTGGAGGCAGACGCTTTACCATCTGAGCCACCAGGGAAGCCCAATCTGACTCTTTGTGACCCCATGGATTGTAGCTTACCAGGCTCTTCCGTCCGTGGGATTTTCCAGGCAAGAGTACTGGAGTGGGTTGCCATTTTCTTCTCCAGGAGATCTTCCCAACCCAGGGATCGAACCCAGGTCTCCCACACTGCAGGCAGACGCTTTACCATCTGAGCCACCAGGGAAGCCCCAATATGTATACATGCACATAATGCATGCACACAAATGTGTACACCTACATACTCATTCACACGTATACACTCATATACATGTATGTATATGTGTGTGTGTAATTATACCTTCAGTTCAGTTGCTCNTGCAGGCAGACGCTTTACCATCTGAGCCACCAGGGAAGACCCAATATGTATACATGCACATAATGCATGCACACAAATGTGTACACCTACATACTCATTCACACGTATACACTCATATACTTGTATGTATATGTGTGTGTGTAATTATACCTTCAGTTCAGTCGCTCAGTCGTGTTCGACTCTTTGCAACCCCATGAACTGCAGCACGCCAGGCCTCCCTGTCCATCACCAGCTCCCGGAGTCCACCCAAACCCATGTCCATCGAGTCAGTGATGTCATCAAACCATCTCATTCCCTGTCGACCCCTTTTCCTCCTGCCCTCAATGTTTCCCAGCATCAAGGTCTTTTCCAAAACTATACATTATGTATTATAATTATATTTTATAGCTGCATTGGTATAAAGGCAAACATATTAATATTATATACTAAAATATTTCTTTGACTTGAAGTACAGTGGAACCAAGGTTCTGTGCTTGTTGCACTTAACAGGTACATCATCCCTGATATGAGTGGCTCGGCTTTTCCAGTTCTTTGGGAGTTGTCCCCAGGACTCCTCTGGGTGGGCCGTCCTCTTCTCCTCAAGGGGAGCGCTGGCCAGCCCTTACAGCCCTTTCAGATGGCACCTGCTTTGCCTCCAAGAACTTTTCATTCCAATTTCCTAAGAATGATGCTGAGGACTGTTTGGGTTTGGATCCAATGGTGACGCTGAGTGAGAGATGAAGGAAAGAGAGTTGCAAACATCCCGGCATTCAGGGGACACAAGTCAAAGGCCTCTGCGTCTGCCGATGTCATGACTTTACTCCTGGTGCCACCTACAGCGTCACCCCTGGGGACTGGGCTGCCTGCCTACCCCACCCACAGGGAGGGCGGGGAGGCTGAGTAAGTGGCAGCTGCTGAGGATGCTGTCTGGACAGGAGAAACGTCACTGTCTGTCTGTCTGGGGTCCCAGGAAAACCTGCCTGGAGGTAGAGGAAGCACGCAGACTCTGGGTCTGCTGCTTGGGTAGCCATCATGGTTGGGTGGATGAAGCTCCCAGGTGGATGGAGCTCCCACAACACCTTCTTCCTCCAACTTTCCCCACAGATTCTTCACTGGCCTTCTTGTTCTTTCCTCCATATGCTCAGGATGGTGGCAGGATGACCTTATTCACGAGCTTGAGTCCAGTCTCCTGCATCCCAGCTTTGGCCACTGGATGTATCTGGGTTGGAGAGACAGGCAAGAGATGGCAAGAAGAGTGCCAATTTGGGGAGCAAAAGTAGGTCCAATCAGGTCTCAATCTTCCCTCATCCCAAATCACATCCCTCCAAGCCCCTTCCTACCAGGTATTCATAATGGATGTATGAATGAATGAGTGAGTAAACATTCAACATTTCCCAAGTCTTAGAAGTCACTCCTACCTCTGGTCTCTAATTCCTGTAGTCGGGACATAGAACCCAACTGTATTTTCAATTTCAACAAAATTGAATCTTGCACATTTGGAGGAAAGTCATTGAACAAGCACCGCACCCCCACCCCCCTGCCGCCGAGGCCTTCTATTTTCCATGTGAAGGCTGTAGGTTTGCTGGGAAGGTAAAGGATGAAGTTTGGAATTGCTCTGGAACAAAAGCAAGACTGAATTGAGTGGGGATTTGAAGACACATTACAAGGGAGGGCCATGCATTCTATGATTTGGGGAGGGGTGGGGGCATAAGAGGAATAGCTAATATTCCTGGAGCAGTTTTATTAGAGGCCAAGCACTGAGCCTGGTGTCCTGCTTACATGACATTCTTTCATCATCACATTCGCTCAGGAGGCAGGTGCCTAAGCAACAATAACCCAAGCCATCCTACAGAAACTAAAACCACAACAACATTCAAAAGCCACTCTAAATAACTTACAGATACAAAAAAAAAAAACCTGTATTTCTTGCTCACACTATATGTCCATCTTTCAGTGTACCAGAGGAAGAGACTGAGATCTAAAAGCCTGGTAAGGAGGGAGGTGTCCAGAGCCTGGAATTCAGGATGAGGTCAAAAGACCAGTGTGGTGAGAGAGCTCTGGAAAGATAAGAGGGACGGGTCAGAGAGTGGGACCCGGCTGTTTGAGATTTCATGGCTGGAGCAATAGCCAGCCAAGATAAGAGCCAGGTGTGGCTTTGCGTGTGGGTGGCTGGAGTAGGATAAAGGTGGAGGTGCCCGGAACGGAGGTCAAGGTTCTGATGGATGGAGCCATGCTTCCATTCCCTCGGGAGAACTGGGGACCAGGGAAGGCGATAAGAAGTCACTGGTTCAGTATGTTGCACCTCCCTGGGTTGTACATTTTACCAGGAGAGGAGATTTGGAAATGATTTTTTAAATGGTCAAACATAGAAATATGACATATAAGACCTCAAAGAAAAGTGTGTGCGGAAGTCCACTCCGCTTTCCAGTGGAAAGCTGGAGAAGCACTAGATATAAAAGAGTCACTGAAAATTCGTAGATCATGACAACCAGGAGGATTTGAGGTACAAGCATCCAACAACCAGGGGTCTATTAAAATTTCCATTAAATGGTAACAATAATAAAAGTTAGCAGTTGATGAGAGCTTATTATATCTCGGGCACTGTTCTAACCACTTTTTATGTGTAGCTGCTTCAGTTCTCTCATGACACCTTACAGGGAGGTATTGTTTTTATTCCCAGCAAGGAAGAGTTATGTAACTTGGCCAAGACTGAGTGGCCGAGTGGCCACTGATGTGTCAGAAGTGTTTGAACTCGGGCAAACTGGCTCTACAGCCCATGTACTTAAATGCTGCATGAGTGGGTCTCCAATATGAGTGAGCATCAGCGTCACCTGGGGCTTGTTAAGCTGAGTGTGGGCCCCCTCCACTGGGGTCCAGAGTGGGGCCTGAGAGTTTTCATTTCTAACAAGCTCCTATGCTACAGGTCCCAAGACCACACTTCCTTCTGCCTCATAGATAGACACACAGCAACCCTTCAAGGCACAGCAAGTATAACATCTCTTTCCAAACATGGCTACCAAATGCCTAGGAGCAGGTGTGTGTATGTGTGTGTGTGTGTGTGTGTGAGTGTGTGTGTGTGTGTCACAGAAGACAGAGGATTATGACTTAAGTAACCCTGAGAGATAAGAAACGTACTCCTGCCTTTTGGCCCTGAGATATGTGGGATATGGAAAAACAAACCATCCTCACAAAGAGTGAGGACATCAGGTTCCACTTAAAGCCCAGAGATGAGGCACACAGAGCGGCCAGGTTTTTAGCTGAGTGCAATTGACTCAACACAGGAGCTCTAGAGGGCAGAATGGGAAACGGGGCAGAGAAGGCAGCAGTCACAGGCCAGAATGGGAGACACTGGGGTGTGGGTGTGGGTGGGTAAGAAAGCAAGCAGTTGTCTGAAGACGGCCAAACAGGAGAGAGGTGCAGACCTGGAGGCCTTCCTGAAGCTGGTTATCTTCCTTCCCCTTCTGGAAATTTCCCAGGGGTCAGTGATGACAAATAAGACTGGAGCTGATACCTAAATAGAGGTTGAAGAATTTGGGGCTTCTCCTGGAAAGCAGTGAGCCAAAAGCAGGTGTCAGTCTCTGCAGAGCCAGTCATAAATCTTAAATTCAGGAATCACCAAAAAGACCAACTCTTTGCCTCCTTAAGAAAACCTCCTGCCTTTTCCATTCACTGCCTTCACAGGAGCATGTGGGGCCACCTCAGTTTCCCAGCCGCCAGCCCTCCTGCAGCTTGGGGTCCAGCTTAATTAAGAGCCCCGCCGGTCATTGGGCTCGATCACCTCTCTAATTGGGCACCAGCTGTGTTTTCTCTTGACAAGGATTCCTTTATGGGACTTCTAAAAGGCCTTACATGAAAAAACATAACAGTTTAGGGTTATAAGATCATAAAACCAGGAACACTTGTTTTCCACAGAAATGGAGAGTGCATCTCTCTCTCTGTTCCAGAAAATATTTTTTTTGGAAAACCTGGGAGGGGAGGTTATTGAACATCAAATTCTCTGCGTGTTTATGTTCTGGATATGAATGCTGATTGTGGTTTTAAATAGAGTTTTGCATAATCACAGGTGTTGGTGCATAAAGAATCCTGGAAGTTTCCTGGCAGAAATGTGAGACTTGAGAAATTGGACCATGAATGGCTCCATTTATGAACAGCGACCACTGATTGACAGAATGACTATTAATAGCTAACATTAGCAGAGCCATTCATATGGGCTTAGTCTAATGCCAAACACTTGGGATGTATTGTCTCATTTAAACCTGGCAACAGGCTTCTGAGACGGATCTAAATGTTCTCCCCGTTTTCAAAGATCAGAAAGCGAGACCCATAGAGGTGAACTAATTCATGTCTGAAGTCACGTGGTTCACCGTTTGGTGGCTGAGATGGAACTGAAACCCACATCCGTCTCCTGCCAAAATTCCTTTCTGCCTCTCTCCAGCTAAACAATGCAATTAACTTGTTGAACTCAAGTGCTTGGTTTGCAACAATTACAATATCAACAACAATGACCACTAACTTTTGTACAGCCCTTTCCTAGCTACTAAATTCACTTACATGTGCTGTCTCATCTGATGTGATAGCCCTGTGAGAGAAACAAAGCAATTGCTGCAACTCCAGTATCACAAATCAGGAACCTAAGTATAAGGGGCTAGGCTATTTACTCAGACATGTACCACCAACAAAGAACAGACTGATCTAATTTCTACTCCAAATCCAGGGCCCATCTGTCTCTCAATTTGGTGCTTCCCCTGGAAGAAGCCACATATTTTTTTATATGTATATATATTTTATAGCCATTCACTCATTTATTAATTCATTCATCATTTCATTTATTCATTCAGTCACATTACATTTTCATTTCCCTAGGCTGATTATTTATACTTGGTTGCTGTCTGTCTCCCCTCCTTGCAATATAAGCTTCATGAGAGTAGACCTTTGCCCTTCTTATGGATTATCAAGTTCCCAGCCCCCCAAATAGTGCCTAGAATTTAAGTATTTATTGTTCAGTGCATTCAAACAAATATTAATGCAATCACTCAGAAAATACTAATTGAGTAACTATTATGTTTCAGGCACAGGTAGGTCCTAGAGATAACTACAGGAAATAAGACTGGCATGATTTCCTACATCCATGGAGCTTATGTTCTAATTTTGGCTGTGTGGAGGGGTACTTACACACAAGGAAATAAACAAGGTAATGTCTGATGGGATCTGTGCAATGTGGGGACTTCAGAGTGATGCAATAGAAAGTAACGGTTACTCAGTTCTTGTCCCAGAACTGTTCCCATGCTGGTCGGGCAGACCCTGCCACCCATAGGCAATTTCCGCTGCATAGTAATAGTCGGGGATTTACAAATTTAGAGGCAGGGCACTTAGCTCAGAGGACTTGGACAGGGATGGGGGCAGGGAAGACTTCCTGAGAAGGTGGCACCTGGGTGGTTTTAAAGACAAATAGGAGTCATCTAGGAAAGAGGTGGGTAAAATTCCTGGCCTGTGCAGGGACAGGTGGCAGGAGGCCAGCTGGCACAGGGCATAGAGTGACTGAACCTAGAGTGCGAGGTGGGGACAGAGGGAAGAAAAGAAGTGAGGATGATGAGAATGGACTAGGTCCAAGGGTATCGTGTAGTAATGCTTCTTTGTTTTATGTGTTGACTTGGCTAGGCTGTGGTTCCCAGTTATTCAATCAAATGCTAATCTGGGCGTTGCTGTGAAAGTACTTTGTAGATATGGGTAATATCTACAACCAGTTGACTTTAAGTAAAGATTATCCTTAATAATCTGGGTGGGCCTCGTCTAATCCATTGATTGGCCTTAAGCTCAAAACTGAAGTTTCCCTAAGAAGGAAGAAATTCTGCCTATGGACTGCCTTGTCAGCTCCTGTCTTAAATTTTCCAGGCTTCGGCCTGACCTGCACCTCTGGTACTTGAGCAGCCTGACTCCACAACTAAAGAAGCCAATTCCTTGAAATAAATCTCTAGATGATACATAGATAAGTAGACAGATGACTCCTAATCTCCTCCTGATTTACTTTCTCTGGTAGACCCCTGACTGACTGATACATACTTAGCCAGCTAAGTGAACTTCATCTTTAACGTAGTAGAAAGAAGCCATGGCAGGCTTTGAGCAAAAGAGGAAAATAACCAGATATGTGTGAAAACACACTGGCGACAATGTCAAGTGGATTAAAAGGGCAAAGCTGGAGGGTGGTGGGCCATGTCTGAAGTGGTTGCCTGAACTCAGTCATGACAGTAAAACTGGCTGTAAAGAGGGGGACCAACTCAAGCGATATTACTAAAGCAGAACTGGCTAGTCTTAATGTCCAGTTGCTTTCAAATTGCTTGTCCAATTACTTTCGAATTGTGGTGTTGGAGAAGACTCTTGAGAGTCCTTTGGACTGCAAGGAGATCAAACCAGTTAATCCTANGGGAGTGTCTTTTGTTTGTAAAGTGTCTCACAGAGAGTGTCCAGCTCAGAGAAGATGCTCCATAGACATCCTATTGCCCTTTTCTTCTTCTTCTTCTTCTTTTTTTTTTTTTTGAGAGAGAGGGGGGCAGTGAGGGGAAGCTTTATCTTGAATTTTAGGTCAGAAAATTAGGGCAAAAGCCCTAGAATCTTAATCAGACTGCCCAAGAGTCAAATGTTGCTTCTGATACCTGTTAGTTATTTGATTCTGAACAAGTCACTTTTCCTTGCTGGGACCTCAATTTCCCTAGCTGCAAAATATGGGAAAATCAGTTTAGTCCAAGATTCCCGACATCCAAGCCCCCACAACCCCTTGAACTACTATCACTTCTTATGATCACCAACTGATCACATCATTGTTTCCCCCAAGCCAAGGTAACACTTGAGAACCCTTTTGGCATGGACTTCCTATAGTCTGCCTATAATTCTACCAGTAAGCAATTATGCAAGGATTAAATTACCATATTTCAAGAAGGCACTTGCTGATGTGCTAAGTCCTCTGTTGAAGATAACATATTAATCTTGGCATATGTTAATATTTGCATCACTAAGGACGTTTTATGAGTGTAAAAGTCATTGATTTTATTTAGTCTGGAAATGGTTATTGGTTGCTTGCTCTACATGGGGCACTGCTTTCAGTGTGAGAAATGCCTTGCCCTCAGGTAGCATATAGTCCAGGCTCACATTTGCTGGCACTTGTTATAAGCCTCGTGCTTCATCAGCACAGGAGGCACAGAACCACAGTTCTCTGTTGCTGACGGCTCCTCTGTACAGAGCAACTTTTGAATCTTAGCTCCATGACTTCTTAATGGGTGAGGGAAGCCATCCCATTGTTTTCCTCCTCGATTTCCTTATCTGAAATATGAAGATAATAACAGCTATTCCCAGTTTAGGTCAGTC
>SJYA01000596.1:3254353-3342173 GCA_006410615.1 Neotragus moschatus | reverse complement strand
TGGGGGGGTGGGCTCCATGAGGTTTAAAACAAAGAGTATTTATAAAGCATACAATACTAAAAAAATTTTATATACTCAATAAACTGTAGTTAGTAATATTAATCCTGTATCCTCTTAACAACTCTGTGAAGTTGGCACTATATTCACCATTTTGCATAGAGGGAAATAAAGTTTCAGGGAGTTTTAATCTCAGAAAGGTTAGGTCACTTGCCCAGGATCACACAGCTAACCAGCAGTAGAAGTGAGGTTCATATCCAGGGCTACTTGACTCTGTTACCTAAATGTGATGCTGTGGTCACATGTTTCCCAAACTCACAATTGGACTAGCTGCACGGCAAGAGAAAACCGTGTTCCTCTTTGGCGTCTTATGCAACAAACCATATGGACCCTCAAGCTCTTACATAACAGGCCCAGTGCTAACGAGAGGAAGTTTAACAACAACACAAAAAACAGATCGCATTCACAACAGACCACCATATGTTCCCCCGTCCCCTGGCAGCAGCCGTCCCAGCGCCTACTCGGGCGCCCACAGAAGTCTTCTCGACCAAAACAGTTTTATTCCCAAGTGACTCAAACGATAGTTGCCTTTACTTAAAGAAGGGAGGGGAAAAAAGAACCGGAGCTTTTACAAAAGAAAGAAATCTTATTCACTCCTCAGGGAAAGCCCAGAAACCTCAGCCTCCTCTCCTTGGCCTGGGAACCTGCTGGCTTTTCCAGGGAGAGTCTGGCCTCTGTGACCTGGCTGCTGCCCCACACAAAGCGAGGGCAGCCTTGATGGCATTGTTGCCCGAGTCTCCAAGTTAAACTGCCTGGCCCTTTGGGTCATCTCCTTCGCGTGGTCTTTAACTCCTTCACTATCTTGCGCTCATGCTCGGTTCAAGAGTCTCAGGCTTGCTCTAGGTTTCTGGAAGTGGCCCCCTGGAACTGAGCCCAATTCTAGAAGGGTGCTTTCACCTGTGGACACACAGGAAAGGCACCTGGCTCAGGACAGCTGCCGTCTTCCTACTGTTTATCTTTGGCCTGGTCTTCTCTCTCTGACTCCCTCCCATCGACTTCCCTGTCCTGCAGCCAAAGCAATCCTGGCAATATGTAAATCTGATCCTGCCACCCCAAATTCCTGATAGCCCCTGTGGTCCTTCACGTGCTGCCTCTCACCCCACTTTGCACTGTTCTCCTGGTTGACCTAGAGCCCCAGTTACATGGGTGTTCTTTCCATGGCCTGTGACTTTACAGTGCTCTTCCCTCTGCTCGGCCCATTCACCCCTCTTTCACGCCTTCCTCATCTTCTGAATCTCAGCCGCATGTGGCTATTGGAGCCNGTGGACACACAGGAAAGGCACCTGGCTCAGGACAGCTGCCGTCTTCCTACTGTTTATCTTTGGCCTGGTCTTCTCTCTCTGACTCCCTCCCATCGACTTCCCTGTCCTGCAGCCAAAGCAATCCTGGCAATATGTAAATCTGATCCTGCCACCCCAAATTCCTGATAGCCCCTGTGGTCCTTCACGTGCTGCCTCTCACCCCACTTTGCACTGTTCTCCTGGTTGACCTAGAGCCCCAGTTACATGGGTGTTCTTTCCATGGCCTGTGACTTTACAGTGCTCTTCCCTCTGCTCGGCCCATTCACCCCTCTTTCACGCCTTCCTCATCTTCTGAATCTCAGCCGCATGTGGCTATTGGAGCCTTGAAATGTGGTTATCGAGATTAAGGAATTAACTTTTTAATTGTATTAGTTTTAAATCATGTAAAATAATTTTAGATTAATTCCCAGGTTGCAAAGGAATTTTCTTTCCCATATTTTCTTCCTATATTTAGGGACATACTTCTTATATTAATAGTAAAACACACTTGGCCAGATGTTTATCTGTGATGCTATTTTCCAAAGAATGCCATGTCAGTATAGATCCCACCTCAGACTCTCATCTCACAATGTGAGGCTGACCGTCCTTCACAGAGAGATGGAACTGGATGGGGTTTTGTAACTGAGCGAGAGAATATGATGCCAGCGACTGTGTGCCTCTGAGTCTAGGTCATAAAAGGTAGCTCTGCATTTTGCATCCTGGGATCCTGGATTCCTCACTCTGAGGGAAACAAGCCACCGTGCTATGAGGACCCTTTTGTGGAGATGAACTAAAGATCTCAGAAAACAGCCAACACCAACTTGCCAGCCATGTGAGCGAGCCACCCCAAGAGCAGATTCTCCAGCCCCGGTCAAGCCTTAACAACAGCCCCAGCTTATATCTGATTACAGTTTCATCAGACATCCCAAGTGAGACCTGCCCAGATGAACCTTTTCAGAAATCCTGGCACTCGGAATCTATGAACACTACACATGTCATAGTTATAGGCCACGGAGTTTGGGGGAAGTTTGCTATGTAGTCCTAATAACTCTAGTCATCTTTTTTTCTAACACCATTTATTGCATACTTTATCTTTTCCATGGGCTTCCCAGGTGGCGCAGTGGTAAAGAATCTGCCTGCCAGTGCAGGAGGTGCAGAGACAAATGTTTGATCCTTGGATTGGGAGGGTTCCCCTGGAGAAGGAAGTGGCAACCTGCTCTAGTATTCTTGCCTGGAAAATTCCACAGACAGTGGAGCCTGGCAGGCTACAGTCCATGGGGTCACAAAAAGCTGGACACAATCGAGCGCACATACACACGTCTTTTCCCTAAAGATAAAAGATGTCATTTTCGTCATAAATTAAATCCCCATAGAGATGGTCTTATTCTGTTCTATTGGACTGTATCCATTCAAAAAACAGTATCAAGTTGTTTAAATCATTGGTGTTTTATTTTACGTGTTACTATATGGTAGAGGTAAAAAAGTGAAGAGTGACAGTCATCAGTTGTGTCTGACATTCCCTTCTTCAGGGTATCTTTCTGACCCAGAGATCAAGCCCAGGTGTCCTACATTGCAGGCAGATTCTTTACCATCTGAGCCACCTGGGAAGCCCCTGTAACTGCCCTCTAATACTGATATTCTTTTTCTTAGCTTACTTGGGTATTATAATTTATTTTTTTCAGAGGATTTTTAGAATCAGCAGAACATGTTGCATTTTTAGTGAGTTTGTGATGAACTTACAAAATAACATAAGGAAAACTGATATATTTATGATAGTGCAGCTTCCTGTTCAAAAATACAATGTACTTTCTCATTGAAGTTTTCTGATGTTCAGGAGTATTTTAACATTGTCTTCATATGTTATTGTATATTACTTATAAAGTCTATAAGTATGTTTATAGACTTATAAAGTCTATAAGTGTATATTATAAAGTCTATAACTATATTTCATTGTATATTACATTAATATCTTGGTTAATGATGTAAACTGGTTTTTTCTGTTATGCTTACTATTCTCATCGTGACTTAAATATATGAAAATTATTGATTTCGATATATTAATTTTGTATGCCACTTCCTTACTGAATTATCTATTTATGTATGGAGGCTTCAGGTTTATTCAGTTAGCTTTACCAGCTATACAACTATATTATAAGCAAACTGAGACAGGTTAATCTTTTCTAATATTTATGTTTCCAATTATGTATTAATATTTTTTTTTGAATAACAAAGTGGTAATAGTGGACATTCTTACTGAGACTACTTCTAAGGAGTACATCTAGCCATGCGGGTCTCCTGGATTCTTGACATGTGGCTCTTGAGACTGAAGGATTTTATTGGTCTTAATTGATTTATATAGCTATATTTGTGTAGTGATTACCATATAGGATGGCACAGGATGAAAATTTCTTCACTTCGTATAATGGTAGCTTTTAGATTGAGACAGTCATTTAACGCATGTGGACTATCCAAATCTCTTTATTTCACTAGCTTTTTAACAATTAAAACCAGCTGTTGAATGCTGTGAAACACCTCTTCAGTATCTATGGAGATGCTTATGTTGTTGTTCTTCTTATATCTACTAATATCACGAATCATTCTCAACCATCCTTGCATTGGATTAAGCCCAACTTGGTTATGATGGATTATTCTTTTCATTGATTGCCTCATTCTGGTTTTAATGTTTCATGTATGATTTTTTAACCAATGCCAGTGCTAAATATTTCTTGTGTAATCTTTGTTAGATTTTGATAGCAGTGAATTCTCATTTGTTAAAAAAAAAAAAAAACAAAGAAAACTTGAAAGTTTCTATTTTATAACCTGACATAGTTTGACTAGAACTGTTTGTATCTGCTTTTAAAAGTTTTGTAGGGTTTTATTTTTTAATATTTCTTTATTTTTGGCTGCGCTAGGTTTTTGTTGCTGTGCGCCGGCTTTCTCTAGTTGTGGTGAGTGGGAGCTACTCCCTAGTTACTTCTTGCTGCGGAGCACAGGCTCTAGGTGCGTGGGCTTCAGTAATTGCAGCTCCCAGGCTCTAGGGCACCCACGCAGTATTTGCGGTGCATGGGCGTGTGTGCCCCGAGCATGTGGAGTCTCCCCAGACCAGGGATCGAACCAGTGTCCCCTGCATTGGCAGGTGGATTCTTAACCACTAGACCACCAGGGAAGTTCTGTAGGATTTTATGGAGAAATTCTTTAGGTGTGAAATTTGGGAAAGGGAGTACCTTGTTGTCTAGTTTCTCTATGTCTTCTCTACAAATCAGTCTGTTTAGATTTCCTATATCTTTTAGGTTCTGTTTTGATATACTGCATTTTCCTCAAAAATTCTTTCATCCAGATTTTTTAGAAAAAAAGTTTGCAAAGAAGAATCACATATTTATTTACTGTTTCTTAATTGTGCTCCTATGTTTCTAATTTTTAGTAACTGCCCTTTCTTCACACCCCTCTTCCCCACAGCTTTGTCAATGATCAGGTGACCTAATATTTTATTTATTGTACTGTATTAGCTTTCTTAAAAGAATCAGTGTATTTATTTATTCACTCATCCAGATTGTTCTGTTTTCTAACATTAAACTTTTTCTCTTTATTAATTTATTCCTTCTGCTTTCCAACAATTGATTTGGCTATTTTTTCTAAATTTTTGATACTTTTTTGGTCCATTGGTTCCTATACTTTTTAACTGATATGAATATTGAGGTATAAATTTACCTTGGAAACTGCTTTTACCGTATTCCATGGTTTTAATACATAATATTCTTATTATTAATGCTTTTGAACAGTGGTGTTGGAGAAGACTCTTGAGAGTCCCTTGGACTGCAAGGAGATCCAACCAGTCCATTCTGAACGAGATCAGTCCTGGGTGTTCTTTGGAAGGAATGATGTCAAAGCTGAAACTCCAGTACTTTGGCCACCTCATGCAAAGAGTTGACTCATTGGAAAAGATTCTGATGCTGGGAGGGATTGGGGGCAGGAGGAGAAGGGGACGACAGAGGATGAGATGGCTGGATGACATCAACGACTCGATGAACATGAGTTTGAGTGAACTCTGGGAGTTGATGTACCAAGAGGCCCGGCATGCTGCAATTCATGGGGTTGCAAAGAGTCGGACATGACTGAGTGACTGAACTAAACCGAACTGAATGCTTCTTACATCTCTTATAATTTCTGCTTTATGAATATTGCTGCTTTATGAATATTGCTGCTGTGTAGATTGGTACGCTGATTTTCAAAATTCTTATAACCTCTCTGTGAATTGCCTTCTTTATCATTATAAAATATCCTTCCTTGTTTGATTCAGCATTTTTTAAACCTGAATTCAATGTTTTCTCACATTTAAAGGCAACCTCAGCTTTCTTTCAGTTTGTATTTGCCTATTACACATTTCTCCCTTTTTAACATTTCTGGGTTACTTTGAATTTTGCTTTGTGATTCAGTTAGATAGTCTTTTCATAAGTGAGTTAAAACCCATTCATACTGATTGATATAAGAGATGTGTTTGGCTCTTATTTCTGTCATCTAATTGCATGTTATACTCTCAGCTCCACACACATTTTGTCTTTAATGTGTTTTTTGCACCAACTTCATTGAAGTATAATTCTCATATGATAAAGTGAATATCTTCAAAATGTATACTCTGATAAGTTTTGACATATGTACATTTATATACCCATACAACCGTCACTACCATCCAGATAGTAATCTTAGTCATCATGCCCCAAATCTTCCTCATATTCTTTGCAAAATCTCTCCCTCCCATCCTATTCCACTTCCCACTCACACCCCCAGCAACCATAGCTCCACATTCACTATAGATTTGTTTAAATTTTCTATATTTTCAACTGAGGGAATTATACAATATATACTCTTTCTTTGTCTGACTTTTAATTCACACAGCATAACTTAAGATTCATTCTTATTGCTGTGTGTCTAATACTTTATTCCTTTTTATTGGTGAATTGTACTGTATTATACAAATATACCACAATTTGTTGACCC
Source organism: Neotragus moschatus (assembly GCA_006410615.1). NCBI lineage: Eukaryota > Metazoa > Chordata > Mammalia > Artiodactyla > Bovidae > Neotragus > Neotragus moschatus. The sequence continues at coordinate 3,335,841 of SJYA01000596.1, read as the reverse complement.
ATTCTCCTGTTGATGAGCATTTATGTTGTTCCCAGTTTTTAGCTATTACAAATAAAGCTGTGCGAAACATTTCTGCATGCATGCATACTAAGTCACCTCAGTCCTATCCAACCCTTTGCAACTCTTTGGACTATGGCCTACCAGGCTCCTTTGTCCATGGGTTTCTTCAGGCAAGAATACTGGAATGGGTTGCCATTTCCTCCTCCAGGGGATCTTCCCGACCCAGGAATCGAACCCATGCCTCTTACGTCTCCTATACTGGCAGGCAGGTTCTTTACCACTAGCACCACCTAGAAAGCCCAAACATTCACATGCACACTCATATTAATATTGTTCTAAAAATTCTCTCTCTGCGACTTCCCTGGTGGTCCAGTAGTTACGAATCACCCTGCCAGTGCGGGGGACATGGGCATGATCCCTGGTCTGGGAAGATTACACATGCTGTGGAGCAACTAAGCCTGGGCACCACAGCTATTGAGCCTGTGCTTTGGGGCCCAGGAGCCGCAACTACCGAAGCCCACAAGCCCTNAGCATGCACGCACGCACGCGTGCACACACACACACACACACACACACACACGTGCCTGCACTCGCTTTATTCTGAGAACAAACTTGGCCTTACGGCTCAGTATATAGACCTGTCTCTTATACACATCTAGATGTGTATAAGAGACAGCTCCTATACTGGCAGGCAGGTTCTTTACCACTAGCACCACCTAGAAAGCCCAAACATTCACATGCACACTCATATTAATATTGTTCTAAAAATTCTCTCTCTGCGACTTCCCTGGTGGTCCAGTAGTTACGAATCACCCTGCCAGTGCGGGGGACATGGGCATGATCCCTGGTCTGGGAAGATTACACATGCTGTGGAGCAACTAAGCCTGGGCACCACAGCTATTGAGCCTGTGCTTTGGGGCCCAGGAGCCGCAACTACCGAAGCCCACAAGCCCTAGAGCCCGTGCTGTGAAACAAGAAAAGCCACCGCGATGAGGAGCCACACAAAGTAACTAGAGAGTAGCCCCAACTCTCTGCAACTAGAGAAAAAGCCCATGCAGCAACAAAGACCCAGCACAGTCAAACATAAAAAATAATTTAAAGTCATTCTCTTAGGTTATACCTAGAAGGAGAATGACAAAGTAGGTGCCTGTTTACTATCTCAAGAAACTTCCAAACTATTTTCCAAAGTAGCTGTACCATGTTTTAGTCCTATGGTCAGTGCATGAGAGCTCTGGTTGCTCCTCACCTTTGCCTGTGCTTGTAATGGTCAGTCTTTCTAACTGTACTTATTCTAGCATACATGTAGTGGTGTTTAATTATGGTTCAAATTTGCATTTCCCTAATGATGTTGATAATGATATATGGATGTGATAGTTGAACCATAAAGGCTGAGCACCAATTGTAATGCTGGGGAAGACTCTTAAGAGTCCTTTGGACTGCAAGGAAATCAGTTAATCCTAAAGGAAATCAACCTTGAATATTCATTAGAAGGACTGATGCTGAAGCTGAAGCTCCAATACTTTGGCCACCTGATGTGAAGAGCTAACTCAGTGGAAAAGACCCTGATGCTGGAAAGATTGAAGGCAAAAGGAAAAGAGGGTGACAGAAGATGAGTTGGTGAGACAGCATCACTGGCTCAATAGACATGAATTTGAGCAAACTCCAGGAAATAGTAAAAGACAGGGAAGACTGGCGTGGTGCAGTCCATGGGGTCGCAAAGAGTTGGACATGACTTAGTGACTGAACAACAAAAATGATGTTGGACTTCTTTTTGTATGCTTACTTGCTATCCACATTTCCTTTGGTGAAGTGATCGTTCAAGTCTTTGTGGCTGTTCTCTCATTATTGAGTTTTGAGGATTATTTGTATACATCATGAACCGTGAACTTCCTGATGTTCAAGCTGGTTTTAGAAAAGGCAGAGGAACCAAAGATCAAATTGCNGAAAAGACTCTGAGGCTGGGAGGGATTAGGGGCAGGAGGAGAAGGGGACGACAGAGGATGAGATGGCTGGATGGCATCACTGACTCGATTGGCTTGAGCCTGAGTGAACTCCGGGAGATGGTGATGGACAGGGAGGCCTGGCGTGCTGCGATTCATGGGTTTGCAAAGAATCGGACACGACTGAGTGACTGAACTGAACTGAACCCTTAATTAACATTGGTTTGGATTCTGTGGGTCCACTTGTATGTGCGTTTTTTAAATAAACATGCACTAAATGATCTTTGGTTGGTTTAACCCATGAATGTGGAACTGGATACGAATAGCTGCTGAAGTTAAATATGGATTTTTCACCCATGCCCACTGAGTCGGTGATGCTACCTAACAATCTCATCTTCTGCGGCCCTCTTTTCCTTTTTAAAGCCTTCAGTCTTTTCCAGCATGAGGGTCTTTTCCAGTGAGTCAGCTCTTAGTATTCCTTACCCCTTCCCTGTTCAAGGATCAACTGCAGTTTATATATAAGGACTTTACAGATGTAAGCTTTACACACACTTTCTCCCAGTTAGTCCCTTGTCTTTTCATTCTGTTAATAGTATCTTTCAAGGAAAACGAAGTTCTTAATTTCCGTTGAAGTCTAATTTATCAGTTTGTTCTCATATGGATCATGCTTTTGATGTCATGTCTAAGAAAACTTTCTAACCCATGGTCACGAAATCTTCTCCTATGTCTTTTTTTAAGAAGTTTTATATTTTCAGGGTTTCACATTTATATATACGATCTGTTTTGAGTTAATGTTTGTGCAGGATGCAAGGCATAGATCAAAGTTCAATATTTTTGTAATTAGATATAGATTATCCAGTTGCATCTAGTGGTTTCCATGTTTTTATATCTTTATATATTACCTTTAGTTCTCTCTACTTTTTGGACAGTATCTATTCGTTCACTACTCTGAGTGATGACACAATTAGTGTGCTTGTCTTCGTCTTCTTAATAAACCAATTTTAGTCAATAACATTATATTTACCAGTGTGGATGGTGCACAAATACTTATGTTCAGTTCAGTCACTCAGTCGTGTCCAGCTCTTTCCATTGAGGGCAGTGCTCTAGGCCTCCCTGTCCTTCACCATCTCCCGGAGTTCACTCAGACTCATGTCTGTTGAGTTGGTGATGCCATCCAACCATTTCATCCTCTGTCATCCCCTTCTCCTCCCGTCTTCAATCTTTCCCAGCATCAGGGTCTTTTCAGATGAGTCAGTTCTTCGCATCAGGTGGCCAAAGTACTGGAGTTTCAGCTTCAGCATCAGTCCTTCTAATGAATATTCAGGACTGATACCCTTTAGGATGGACTGGTTGGATCTCCTTGCTATCCAAGGGACTCTCAAGAGTTTTCTCTAACAACACAGATCAAAAGCATCAATTCTTCAGCACTCAGCTTTCTTTATAGTCCAACTCTCACATCCATACAGGACTACTGGAAAAACCATAGCTTTGGCTAGATGGACCTGTGTTGGGAAAGTAATATCTTTGCTTTTTAATATGCTGTCTAGGTTGGTCATAACTTTTCTTCCAAGGAGCAAGTGTCTTTTAATGTCATGGCTGCAGTCACCATCTGCAGTGATTTTGGAGCCCCCAAAAATAGTCTGTCTCTGTTTCCACTGTTTCCACATCTATTTGCCATGAAGTGATGGGACCAGATGCCATGATCTTCGTTTTCTGAATGTTGAGCTTTAAGCCAACTTTTCCACTCTCCTCTTTCACTTTCATCAAGAGGCTTTATAGTTCTTCTTCACTTTCTGGTATAAGGGTGGTGTCATCTGCATATCTGAGGTTATTGATATTCTCCTGGCAACCTTGATTCCAGCTTGTACTTCATCCAGCCCAGCATTTCTCATGATAGACTCTGCATATAAGTTAAATAAGCAGGATGACAATATACAGCCTTGACGTACTCCTTCCTCTATTTGAAACCAGTCTGTTATTCCATGTCCAGTTCTAACTGTTTCTTTCTGACCTGCATACAGATTTCTCAGGAGGCAGGTGAGGTAGTCTGGTATTCCCATCTCTTTAAGATACTTATGTAATTAAGCTTATATTTCAATTACTTGAGTCTTCAGCTTTTTCCCTGTTCTTATTGTATGCTTAGTATAATTTCTTAGTAGAATAAGGTGGGAAATGCTGATAGACATATTCGCATTAGAAGTCCCAAATCCATCAGTTTACAGTATAGCAACATGTATCTGGGCTCTACTGAAGGCCAGAGAGCCCTGGCTCTCTTAATTACCATTCTATTGTGACCTCAGAGTAGATGCCTAACCTATTAAACCTCAATTTCCTAGTCTTTAGGATGGGATAATAAGATCTCTCTTTTAAAGCTGTGATGAGACTGAAAGAATATAATATATGTGAAATGCTTAGCATGAAGCCTGATGCATAGAGAACACCTAGAAAACGTTAGACACTTATTACTAACACAAGTAAAAATCAACAAACAAACATCAAGGTAGTACATACCACACACTAGGTTCTGGGCTATCTGCCTTGTATTCCTATTTCATTTAATCTTCACAGTGACTCTATGGCAAATGCATTGCCTTCATATTAGAGATGAGGGAGGTTGATAATACAACCTAAGTCATCCACTACAGAAGTGACAATGGTGGGAATTAAGACTCAAATATTCTGATGCCAAGTTCAGAGCTCTCACCAGTACCTCACAGTTGCCTTTATTATCCTGAACTCTGCCCTGCTAATAAAAGCATGCACGCACGCACGCGTGCACACACACACACACACACACACACACACGTGCCTGCACTCGCTTTATTCTGAGAACAAACTTGGCCTTACGGCTCAGTATATAGACAGGATACACCTGGACGAATATAATTTGCCTGTTTTTCCAAACACTAAGTTCGGAGTCTGGCTTGCAGACAAGGTACAGATGGAAATCTTCCTGGACTCAAACCAAGACGAGGAGAAAGGGTGGGAAAGGTTTGCCCCATGGCCCGCAGTAGCAGTGTTCCTTGGAGATTAGCTGGAGGAATCATGCCTTTGACTTCCACTGGCCAGTCCAGCACGTAGCACATTCTTCAGCACCCATGCCCTCTTGGACTTTTCACAGCAGTGTTACAGCTGAGGAAATGGAGGCTCAGAAACGTTAATGTCTTGCCCAAGGCCACAGAGCTAATTGGCGATAGGACCCAGCTAATAACCCAGACCTCCTAGTCACTTGTCCAGTGCTCTTCTCAGGATGTTTCTGCCTTCACAGACAGCATTTACCCTCTCGTAGTTCTGACTGTATCCCACAGATGTGTAAGTTGATATTTAACTGGATGTGTCCCTGAGTGAAAGTGTTAGTCACTCAGTCGTGTCCCACTCCTTGCAAGTCCATGCACTGTAGCCTGCCAGGGTCCTCCGTCCATGGGATTCTCCAAGCAAGAGTACTGGAGTGGGGTGCCATTCCCTTCTCCAGGGGATCTTCTCCACCCAGGGATCAAACCTGGGTCTCCTGCATTGCAGGCAGATTCTTTGCCATCTGAGCCACCAAGGAAGCCCCTGTCCTCAGCACTATACTATGAGCTGCAAGAGATAAAAAGACATAAAAATTTCCCCTGTTCTCAATACTTACTCATTCATTTACTCACTCACTCATTCTATGAGTTCATTAGGTGTCAGGCCATGTTGTTGTTGTTGTTCAGTCACTAAGTCATATCCGACTCTGCAATCCTGTGGACTGCAGCATGCCAGGCTTCCCTGTCCGTCCTTCACTATGTCCCAGAGTTTGCTCAAACTCATGTCCATTGAGTTGATGATACATCTAACCATCTCATCCTCTGCTGCCCTCTTCTCTCCCTGCCTTCAATCTTTCTCAGCCTCGGGGTCTTTCCCAATGAGCTGGCTATTCACGTCAGGTGGCCAAAGGACTAGAGCTTCAGTATCAGTCCTTCCAATGAATATTCAGGGTTGATTTCCTTTAGGATTGACTGGTTGGATCTCCTTGCAGTCCAAGGGACTCTCAAGAGTCTTCTCCAGCACCACAATTGGAAAGTTTCGATTCTTCAGCACTCAGCCTTCCTGTTAGGAGGGCCTAACACCCCTCAAGGACCTCACTGTGTAAAGAAGGAGACAGAATCAGAAGCCAGCTGCTCCCACTCAGGGGGAGAAGCTAAAATAGGAGTATCTGGGGGTACGATGAGCATGCTGTTGACAGTACTTCACTTTGCCTGTGGGATCCAGGAAGACATCCTTGGAAGAAGCTGAGTGTGGAAGGCAACTGAGGAAGTGAGACACCACATCTGACACCCACCGAGGAAGAAGTGAGCCTGTTACACTCAGAGGACCACAACTGTGGCTCAGGCCTTGTGTAGCGGGCGAGGATGGGAGCAAAACAGATCGAGGCAGTGGTCATGCAGAGGAGTTTAGACGCTCTCCTGTAGATGAGAAAAAGACATTCTAAAACAAAAGCAGAAGAGTGATAACATAAGTCAACTTTTTTTTTCAACTTAAGGTATAGTTGACTTATAATATCATGTAAATTTCTGGTATCTAGGATAGTGAGTCACAATTTTTAAGGATTATACTCCATGTATAGTTATTATAATATACTGGCAATTTTAAGCACTATACTCCATTTATAGCTATTATAAAATATTGGCTATTTTCCCTGTGCTGTACAATATATCCTTGTATCTTATTTATTTTGTTCGTAATAGTTTTTTGAATTCCCTACCCCTCACTTGCCCTTCCCCCACTTGCCTCCCCTCACTGGTATCCACCAGTTTGTTCTCCATATCAGTGAGTCTGACTGAAGGGGATTAGAAGCTCACTGGTGCAGCGGGAAGAATAGACTCATGGAGTGGACTGATGAAGGTTGGGGCCCACGCTGGGCAGTGGCAGAGGGAACAGGGAGGACCGCTCTGGCCAACTAAGCTCTACTCAGATTTTAAGTCTCAGCACAGATAGCTACTCAGTGGACTTTCAGTCTCATTAGAAATTGCTCCTCTTATGTCCTGAAACCCTTCTCCCAGGTCCATAAGCAGAGACAGAGTTCAGTGGCAGTTAACAGCAGGGGCTTTTTAGCTGGCTTTGAAGCTTAAGCCATTGCAAATTGCTTCCACTGCAGCCCAGCTGTGTGACCTTGGGCAAGTCCCTTATTTACTCTGTTGCCTAGGTTTCCTTATCTACAAAATAAAGATAATAATAGTACCAATCTCTTAGGGTTACTGTGATGATTAAATGATTGAATGGGTTTAAAGCACCTAGAATGGTGTCTAGCAGTAGTTAAGTGGGCAATAAAAGTGGGCTTTTACTACCATCTCACCCATTCACTAGAGGGGAACTGTGTGTCTGTGGGCGTATCTGACCAATCTGGAAGCTCCTTGGGGATGGGTATCCTCATGCCCGTCAGAGAGCCTGGGTCACAGCAGACTGTCAGGGAATATCTGTTGAATGGAATGGAGATGATAGTGAAGACACACTCAAGAGCTAGGTGGGAGATAAATCATGCTTCCCTGGGGGACTTACTGGACATGAGGGAGAGGGTAACTGAGGAGAATAAAATCATTTCCAGACTCTGAACTGGGACAGGAGGATGATGGTGATATCATGATGGAGATAGGGAGTTTGGAGAAGGAGTTGGTTCAGAGGATAAGTAGCTAATCTGTCCAAGATCAAGTCAATAGGAACTAATGAAGCTGAGGTTGGAACCCGGGTTTGTGCTTATTCCATAGACAGCTTATGGAACCTGCATGTCTACACCCGGCATAGGGCCCAGTGCAGTGGGTATTTAATAATGTGTAGATGAGCTGGTGAGTGTTTGAATGAATGGATTTCTTTGTAGATGCCAGGTTATCAGGGTTGGTTTTATTTTCAATGGTAAACAGAGGTCTGCAGAGGTTGGGGGAAAAGAAAGAAAGAAAGAAAAGAAAAAAAGAGAGAAAGGAGAAAAGAAAGTCACCATGAAAGATTAAAGAACTAGTCACCGATATTTCAAGTGAACAAACATGAGGGGCCATCTTCCTTCTTTCTCTCTTATCCTGACATATCTGACATATCCCATATTCTGAGATTTTTTTTATGATCTCCAGCTTCATAACATACTCTTGCAAACTGCTGGGAAGGAGTGAAACTACCCACCAGTAAGTTTTACAAAGCACAAGCCAAAAAAAGAAAAAGAAAAAAAAATCATGATAACAAGGACTCTAAGAACATAGGAAAACGCCTGATGGCAAAGGAACCAGTCACACGGGCTCCTCTACACACAATCCCTATGTCAATCAGCACCTCCTCAGAAACAGGTTTCTTAGGTCAAGCTGCTTGTGGGACTGGCAACTGAGGGCAGAAAGAAATGTCTGCTGATTCCCTAAATTGATAAGCTCTCCTCTAGTGCAAGCTTGGGAAGTAAGTAATAATGATGATAATTCTAATATAAAATATATTATAATATATAATATTAATATATTACTATAATGTAATTATATTAGTGCCTATAATTTTGTATTGTTTACTACTTTCAGAAACTGGTGAGTGCTTTCTATGTTATTTCATTTAAACCACCAAATCCAACAAGAAACATACTATTCTTCCCATTTTAGATGGGGAGACTAAGCCTCAGAGAGATTAAGTAACTTGACAAAAGTCACTCAGCAAGTAAGCAAAGAATCAGGACCTGAACCCCAGCTTGCCTTCTTCCAAAGCTCACGATTCAGAGCCTAATCCATGCACCATTTTTCTTCCCTACTCCTCTAAATTTGGGGCTGTGCATGGTTTAACTGTATCCATGTAAGCCTAGCTGAGGCAGATAGCTCACATGCTAACTCCAGGTTTGACAAGATAAGAGTGTTCCTGATCAAATGTCCTTTGTCAGTCCAACGGAGTTAGAAGTGTGTTGTGCAGGGATCAATTCTTCGGCACTCAGGTTTCCTTCTAGTTCAGCTCTTACATACATACGTGACCACTGGAAAAACCATAGCTTTGACTAGACAGACCTTTGTTGGCAAAGTAATGTCTCTGCTTTTTAATATGCTGTCTAGGTTGGTCATACTTTTCTTCCAAGGAAAATTTCCTAGAATTGATGCTTTTGAACTGTAGTGTTTGAGAAGACTCTTGAGAGTCCCTTGAACTGCAAGGAGATCCAACCAGTCAATCCTAAAGGAAATCAGTCCTGAATATTCATTGGAAGGACTGATGCTGAAGCTGAAATTCTAATACTTTGGCCACCTGATGTGAAGAACTGACTCACTAGAAAACACCCTGATGCTGAGCAAGATTGAAGGCAAGAGGAGAAGGGCATGACAGAGGATGAGATGGTGGGAAGGCATCACCAGCTCAATGGACATGAGTTTGTAGAAGCTCCGGGAGTTGGTGATGGACAGGGAAGCCTGGCATGCTGCAGTCCATGGGGCCACAGAGTCGGACAGGACTGAGAGACTCAACTGAACTGTGCAAGGATTAAGAAACATGGATTCAGAGAACTGGGTCCTGATGCTGACTTTGCCATTCATTGGCTGTGAGGCTTCGGTTGGATCATTTAAATACTCTGGGCCTCTGGTAGTTTCTTAGTTTTCATCCACCTGCAGTGTGGGAGACCTGGGTTCAATCCCTGGGTTGGGAAGAAAATGGCAACTCATTCCAGTATTACTGCCTGGAGAATCTCATGCACAGAGCCTGGCAGGCTGCAGTCCATGGGGTCACAAAGAGTTGGACACAACTGGTAAATGACGCTTTTTTCATTTTATATCTACTTTTCAGTGTTTCAATATAAAGGTTAAGTTCTTATGAAGCCTTTTTTATTCTTTTGATGACTGCAAATTAAGTAAATCCAAACAAAAAATTTTGGGGATTTTTTTTTTTTTTTTTTTAAACAATTCACTCTACAACCTCTTGTTAAGAACCTACCATGTCCAGGACATCTGTGAGGAGATACTTGGAATACAGCTTGGGGAGGAGGCCCGATGCCTAGTGGGGGGAAAAGTGAGTGAAAGGAGCCCTGAGAGTGTGTAGGCAGAGCTATTAATCTGTCGCAGAGGACGGGACAAAGGCTGGGTCTGGAAGAGCAGACTGGCATCCAACAGATGGCAGAGCCTTAGANCTGTGAGGAGATACTTGGAATACAGCTTGGGGAGGAGGCCCGATGCCTAGTGGGGGGAAAAGTGAGTGAAAGGAGCCCTGAGAGTGTGTAGGCAGAGCTATTAATCTGTCGCAGAGGACGGGACAAAGGCTGGGTCTGGAAGAGCAGACTGGCATCCAACAGATGGCAGAGCCTTAGAAAAGCAACCGCCTAGACAAGCTCTCGTTTGGTTATCTAGCACCAGCGTGACATACAATTTATCTTCCACACTCGGGTACTTGACAACAAAAGGAGAACTACTGATAATTATGTCAGGACATTGGGTGAAAACCAGAACTTCCTGGGCAAACAAAATCCGATGGCCACCTGACTTCACACTGACATTTTGTTATTGTGAAGAACAGAGCTCTGAATCTCTTTCCTTACACCTTAGGCCCTGTGATGAAAATGCCCCAGGGAAGGCCTCCCCTACCCTGGTTAACTTCCTGAATAAGCTGCTGAGGTTCCCCTAACAATGTTTTTCTGTTGGACTGTTGTTGGACTTCAGTATAACACAGTGAATTGTTCTGTTTAGAAGCTCATTTGTGTATCATCCTTAAATTAGCTTCATAGTAATAAAAGGTCTTCCAAACCACATTGATATGCAGCCTTGAGTTTGGGTTTTACCATAATGCTTTTGATAACGCTTTAGGTTAGGGCACACAGTGCCTTCACTCTCGGTGTTTCCACTTGTTCTTTGATTTGTTTCTGTGTTTAGCAGCACTTCTAAAAAGGTAGCAAAAGCTCTCTCTTTGCAGGGACTACAGAAGTCTTGGGAATGGAAGAGGAAATCTGACATGTTTGAAAATGGGATTGGTGTCATCTAGATGTGATATCTGCTGGCATGCCATGGGCAGAAGGAATAGCATATGCCAAGGCATAGAGGCAGGAACAAACACGGAGTATTTAGGGAACTGCATGGAATTCTCCGGCTGGGAATGGGGCTGGGGACATGATCCGAGAAGAGATGAAAAGGGCGAGTTGGAACTAGATAGTGAAGGACCTCGAGTGCCAGCCCTTGTAGTCTGGACTTTATCTTGTTGGGAATGACAAGTCTTTACAATTGTTCAAGCAGGATATTTGTTTCTGGTGAAACACCGAACCAACAAAGCCAGACAAAGTCAGTCATCCTGGAGCCAATTTCTCCTTTAGGTTTTGCAGTTCTGATTTTTCTTCAAACATTTTGTTAATGTGCTCCCTGAAATACCACCCCTAAGGGAATCAATTCTGGTGATCACAAACACAAATTTCTGACTCTTCACATTCAGCCCAATCCCAATCTAGGCCATACTGGAATATTTCAACATCCCCCAGCTCTATCCCCAGGCCAGACTCTGTGGATGAAGGGCACGGGCGAGGTCCAAAAAGGTGACCTGATCTGTCTTCTGATCACTCTGTTGTAAACTGGCATCTGAAGACTTCCTGGGGTGGGGTGGGGGAAGGTGGTGCACAGGATTTACAATTTCCCTTTCCTTAACCCTCTGGGGCTTCCCTGATGGCTAAGATGGTAAAGAATCTGCCTGCAACTCAGAAGACCCGGGTTCAAGTCGTGGGTTGGGAAGATCCCCTGGAGAAGGAAATAACCCACTCCAGTATTCTTGCCTGGAAAATCCCATGGACAGAGGANACAATTTCCCTTTCCTTAACCCTCTGGGGCTTCCCTGATGGCTAAGATGGTAAAGAATCTGCCTGCAACTCAGAAGACCCGGGTTCAAGTCGTGGGTTGGGAAGATCCCCTGGAGAAGGAAATAACCCACTCCAGTATTCTTGCCTGGAAAATCCCATGGACAGAGGAGCTTGGTGGTCTAGAGTCCTTGGACTCACAAAGAGTTGGACACAACTGAGCGACTTACACTTCACTTGACGTCACTAACCCTCTACCCAAATCATGTCTGCCTTAAGTCCACTCATGAAGCGAATATAAAAATGACAGCTTTATCTTTTTCAGCTATTCAGGATACCTAATAATGGACTAGTTGGAAAGATAATAGGTTCCTTTCCCTCAGAGATATTTGAACAGGTTGGCTCCAGGGAGGATTCTCGTAGGCAGTAGGGAATTGGAGTCTAACAAATAAGGACTCTACTGCCTGTCCAACTACTTCTAACCTCTGAACCTCTGTTTTCTCAGCTGTAACATAAGAATCACAGTGATATCTCTTTACAGGGTTCTGGAGAAAAATAAACAGGATAATGACGGCACATCGCACAATGCCCAGCACTACTACGGGCTCAGTAAAAGCTGGCCACAACCACGGTTAGCACAGTCACCTACCAATGCTTGAGGTTTGTCCTTCCATTGGTGAGACAGTCATTTATTTCTGGGTATAACCTCTAACTTGGAACATTACTCAAGTAGAAGTCCTACAGAAAAAGAACTGATCATTAATATACTACTGAATATTACTCTTCAAAAACTATCCAGCTGCAGGAGTCAAACTCCTCTTTCAGCAAGAGAAATAAATTCGGAGAGAGGAAATTCAGTTCAGTTCAGTCGCTCAGTCGTGTTCAACTCTTTGTGACCGCATGGACTGCAGCACACCAGGCTTCCCTGTCCATAACCAATGCCCAGAGCTTGCTCAAACTCATGTCCATCGAATTGGTGATGCCATCCAACCAACTCATCCTCTGTTGCCCCCTTCTCCTTCTGCCTTCAATCTTTCCCAGCATCAGGGTCTTTTCCAGTGAGTCAGTTCTTCACATCAGGTGGCCAAAGTATTGGAGTTTCAGCTTCAGCATCAGTTCTTCCAATGAATACTCAGGACCGATTTCCTTTAGGATTGACTGGCTGAATCTCTTTGCAGTCCAAGGGACTCTCAAGAGATAGGAAGAGACAGGCCTAAGTCCACACAGGAAGTTAGAGACAGATTTGGAACCAGGTCTTATCCCTTGACTCTGCATGCTCAGTGACATTCTTTTTATGCTTCACTTTCTGTTAACAAGCAAAGTTCAGATCCTCAGCATTCCTGTCATCATTCGCTGGACATCTATCACTCAAGAGATTCACAATAGTATACCTAGATCTACATAGATTAGATCTAGATGTTCATTCAATCCTACAGCAAGGCCATCAGGCCAATCTTCTTGTTAATTTCCATTTTTATAGGATCCGGGAAGTGAGGCAAAGAGAACTCATATTACTTATTCAACCCTCACAGCCAGCAAGTAGTAAAGCCAAGATTTGAGCCAGGGCAGTTGGGCTTCTAAAGCAAGTACTTAATTACAACACCATACTTACCCTCCCATGGCGAAAAAAGTGTACAGTGTCTGCATCAGAGAAGCACACTCCCTGGAGGAGAGACAGCCTACAAGGGTATGCAGTCACATGCTCCAGGCACCGGGAGAACAGAGAAGGAGGGTTTGTTCTACAAAGAGAGGAGGGAGAGAATAAGGAAAGCTTCCTGGAGGAGGTAACCTTTATCCACTTTCTAGAGCTCTCCCATTTTCCTGTAATTCGGTGAGCCTAGGGGAAGAAAAGGCATTCCCTAATAGATACAGGCATCTCTGCTGAGGCTGGCAGGTGTGGAGTAGCTGGAGTTTAAGGGACACTTTGAAGAAGGGAGGTCAGGACACCAGGTACTAACTCAGTGTGTGTTGGAGGCAAGTTACTTAACTTCCAGGAGCCTCAACTTCCCCGTCTGTATAATGGGGATATTAAGGCCTGCCTTGTGAAGCTGCTTGAATATTAAAATGAGGCCATGTGCATATACTTTCTGACCCAGTGTTACTCTTCTTTATTTACCTCTCATAAAACTGTTGATATTTCCCTCAGTAAAAAATTTTAATTGAGCTTATTTTTTTTTNCCTACAGCAAGCAAATAGAGTTCCAGTCTAAAACAAAGTTGACGTACTGTTCCTCTCTATGGCCTCATTTTACAGAAAGTTGGATGTCCCTCTCCAACACACACACACACACACACACACACACAGACATATGTACACACACCATGGCACCGTGGTGGTGTTATTACTTTTATGGATTCCATGAGGTCCAAGGCCCTTAGTCCAAGAACATCTAAGGCCTTGTGAAGAAACAGAGACCCTTTGGACCCAATTCCTGCTTCTGTGGCTAGTCACCTTACCTGCATGTACCCCCAAACGCTCAGAGCAGAGTAGCTGAGAGTTTGTGCTCTGAAGCCAGGCTGCTTGGATTAGGATTGACTTCCAGCTTGTTTCCTTACTAGCTGTGAGATCATGGACAAGTTGCCGTGTGATCCTAGGCAGGTAGGCAAGACCTCTGTGGGCCTGGGTTTCCTCTTCTGTCAAGCAGTCTGAATAGTAGAACCTGCTGCACAGAGTTGCTGAGGTTAGGGCTGGGGTTAGGGCACTAAAAGCAGGTGGTAGGCACCTACTATTTGAGCTGTTCTGACAGTGCGTCATGTATTCCCTGTGATGCTCTCTCTGCCTGGCCTACCCCTTTCTCCACCTAGGGAGTGCATAGTTATCGGTGCAGTGTCCCCTCCTTTCTAAAGCCTTCCTTGCTTTTACATCACCAAGAAGTTTGCTGCTTTTTCTTCCAAGTTCCTGTAGCTCTTTTTATATACCTCTTATAGCACCTCTCATCCCACAGTCTTGTTTCTTATTACGGTTTAGGTGCTTTCTTTCCTCATTGCATTATGAATTCTTGAAGAGCTGGGGAAATATTTTTTACATTTTTTCATCTCTATGGACTACACAATCTCTGGGACAGAATAAGCACTTGCCATTAAGTCTGTTCAATTAATGAATGGAAAGGTGATGGATGGATGGATGGATGGATGGATGAAGTGACTTGCCCTGGACCACAGAGTTCAGATGGGTGTGAATTTAGTTTATTTTGGGAAAATTACTTTTCTGAGCTTCTAGTTTCTCATCTGGAAGACAGATCTGATAATAACAGTCAATAATAATGTCTTGGGGTTGGGAAGGTTAAACATGGAACCCATTGGACACTTTTCAAGAGTTTAAGCTCTAGAATTGGTTTGCTTTTGAGTCCCAGCTCCACCACTCATGAGCCATGTGATTTTTGACAAGTTCTGAACCTTGCTGTGCCTCACGAAGATATATCTCAAACCTGTACACACACACACACACACACACACACACACACACACACACACATTAATGGGCTGTTTAGAGAATTGAAAGAGCTATACTTTATAAAGGTGCCCACCACATGATAGGTATTCAGTAAGTAAATACTGGTTCCTTTCCCCGACCTTCTCCAAACCTGTAGACCCTGGACTCAAAGCTTGAAACAGCTGTTCACATGCCGAATTTTGCTCCCAGTGACTAATGTCCCGTAAGCCAAGGTTACAAAGCCGACTCCAGGACTACGCTTACATTTGAGTGCTGAGTTAGAAGCAGGGAATATGGCTGACTGGCTTATTTAATTAACAAGGAAAGTTTTGAAAAGGGGCAGTTTAAAATCGACAAACATGCCAAGGAAATTGAAAAGCTAGAGTTCACCCACAATTTCATATGTAGGTTTCATATGTCATTGGAAGAGTACGTTATGAATGAATAATGGGCCTTCCAAAACCAAGTTAGTTTTACTAACTGTAAGAGCAGTGAGTTTTTGGAGCAAATTAACCAACTGGTCCATGTACAACATTAGAATAATGCTTGAATTTCCTACTACTTTATGACAATAGATCCTAACAAATTTATTATTCAGAATTCTCCAGTGATCATCTGTCTATTACTAAGTCAAAAGGTATGGAAGAGAAAAAAAAAAAAGGTATTTCGTTTTGGACCTAGAATCCCATCACACGCCTACACGAATCCCCCCGAACCTCCTTTTTGTGGGATCTGGAAAGGACTGACATGACGTGCCCAAGGCCCTAGGGGCTGGGATTGTCAGTGGCTCACGCAGCAAGCATTTGGCCCTTCAGTTGAGGGAGGAAATTGGAGAGGGCAGAGGCCCAGCCAGACCTAAAGGGATGAGCTACACAGAGAGGGAGGGAGACGGGCAGGAATTTTATTAGCAAAACTAGCTGCCTGCCAAGTAGGGCGTGTGTCTGAATTTCTGAAGAAAAGAGAGAATTGCAGCTGTTAGTTTTAACCTCAGGCCTTCAAAGATCAGGAAGAAAGTGGAGGATGATGGTGGGGGCGGTGGTGGGGTGGGGTACACTATTCTTTATTCTCCCAACAAACTCCTTGTATCTTCTAACTTAATCTCCCTTAACCTCACACCTCCCCATCCATACCTAGAGCCATGTCATACACCTGTCCCAAGAACTCTTTCCTGATCTAACTTGGGAAAGAATCTCTCTCCTCTTCCCTATGTGCCTCGGGAACTCTCCGTCCTTTTCTCAGACATCTCACAAAGTCCTTATAATGTATGCCTGCCAACCTCCTTCCTTCTTTTCCCCCTCTTATCCTTCTCTTTGTTAATAGCTTTTGAGAGGTATGCACTGTTCACGTGTGCATGCCAAGTCACTTCAGTCGTGCCCGACTCTCTGTGACCCCATGGACTGTAGCCTGCCAGGCTCCTCTGTTGATGGAACCCTCCAAGCAAGGAGTGAGGTTGCCATGCCCTCCTCCAGGGGATCCTCCCAACTCAGGGGTCAAACCCCTACTTCTTATGTCTCCTGCATTGTCTTTTAGCACTGCTGCCACCTGGGAAGCCCTTATAGAGGTCCTACATGAATTTAAGTGCACAATTTGATCTGCACAGACGTGTGGAATCATCACCACCACCGAGGCAGTGTACACACCCCTCACCTCAAATGTCCTTATATCCCCTTGAAATCTGTCCTGCCTCCCTTCCCCAAACAATCAACGATCTGCTTTTTAGCCCTGTAGGTCAGCCTGCATTTTCCAGGTGCTTTAGTCACTCAATCATGTCCTCTTTGTGACTCCATGGACTGTAGCCCACCAGGCTCCTCTGTCCATGAGATCTCCCAGGCAACAATACTGGAGTGGGTTTCCATTTCCTTTTCCAGAGGATCTTCCTGACCCAGGGATCAAACCTGGGTCTCCTGTACTGCAAGCAGATTCTTAGCCACTGTGCCACCAGGGAGTAGTGGAAAGATATAGTATGACTGTATTTTGACTGTCTTATGCTTCCCTGGTAGCTCAGCTGGGAAAGACCCCATCTGGACTGTGGGTTCGATCCCTGGGTTGGAAAGATCCCCTGGAGGAGGGCATGGCAAACTATTCCAGTATTCTTGCCTGGAGAATCCTGTGGACAGATGTGCCTGATGGACTCAGTCCATGGGGTGGCAAACAGTCGGACACAACTGAGTGAGAACGCACAACACCTTCACTGAATTATGTTGAACCCATTCCACCTTCGCTCCTCCCTGGAATGTGTGGGTCAGGGTATGGATGTGGGCATGAAGCAAGACCCCCCCCACCCCGTGCCCCCCACCCAAGGACACTGGTGTGATGCACAGAACTTGGCATGTGGCACCAAAATGAACTTGGATCTCAGCCCAGATTCAGCTGCTCACTGCCAGCTGTGTAGCCAGGAGGGAGTCATTTGCAACCCAAGCCTCAGTTTCCTCATTTAAAAATCGGGGTTGATGATAAACTCCCTTCTCTCTGGAGAGCTCTGTGAGACTCCATTGAGCCAAGAGATCAAGTGCTCTGTAAACTGTGAAAGGTCAGTCCTGGGCAAGGGATTAAGCCGGGATCAAGGCAGCAGCACGCTGGGAATGCCCCAGCTCCAGGGCTATTTAAAGGCCACCCTGAATCCTGGGAAGATGCCTGGATTGGCAATTCCCCCCAGAAATGGCCAATAGGAACGGTGCCCGGTGGCCTTTCATCCTGGTCCAGTCACCAAAATGTCAAAGATTCTTTTCCAGTGACCCTCCCCTCTTCCTCCACTGGGGCAGTGTTTATTTACATGGTCTCCCTCCCTCCAGAGAACCGCATGTGACCTGAGGATTCCTCCTCTGGCCTGGAGCCGGCTGATAAGGGCAGCCCATCTGCTGGGGGCTCTAAGAACCGCAGGAACAGGAACCACGAGCAGGAGGAGGGTGGGGGAGCCTGCCAGGCCTGGCCGGGGCTTCCTTTGTCAGAGATTGTCTAGAGGCAACAAGGCTGGAGGGAGGGAAGGAAATAGCCATCTCCCATTTAAAACCCACTTGACCTATAAAATCACACAGATTTGAGGAAACTTATATCTCCTTCCATGAACTGGGTTCCTTTTTTACTGTTGATTAGTAAAGAGGGGTGAGGTGAACCAGAAGGACCCAGAGAAGGAGGTTCGAGTTCTGGCAATATCACTTCTTGTGTGTACTTGGCAAGGCCACTTTCCTCTCCCTCCTGGGGCTTTAGTTAATTTAGAGTTACCATTTGTTGACTACCTACTATGCATCAGGCATGACACTGCTTTTATTTTTATTTTTTGCTGTTCCAGGTGGTATGTGGGATTTTCGTTCTCCAACCAGGGGAACAAACCTGTGCCCGCTGCATTGGAAGTGTGGATTCTTAACCACTGGACCACCAGGGAAGTCCCAACACTGCTGTATACTATATAGCAACACTTTCTATATACTTTTTCAGTGTAACCCTCAAAACTATACCAAGAGGTGAATATTCTTCCTCTCATTTTGATCACCTGTCCAAACTCACCTGGGATTTGAGCCAGAATATGAGCTCAGTGCCATCTGACCACAGAATCTATGTTCTTTTGAGAACCTGAGGACAGAAATGCTCAAGGAATGAACTTAATAATTAAGTTCATAATTAAGTTCTGCCCCTAATAATTAAGTTCATTTAATATGAGGAATGCTGTCTACAGTGTCCTTGTCATAAAGAACCATGATGTACTTTTGTGTGTCTATAAGATTCTGAGAAGTCCCCAAATAGAGAAACTTATATTTTTTTAACCAAGAATTTTCCATGTTAAATTGATCATCAATCTGTTTTCCTATAATATCTATTCAGAGTCTAAGGAATAAGATTCCTCAGAGACTCACAGTGGGGAGCCACAATTGAAGCAGCATTAAAGGGATTACAGAGTTTATCCTACTAACCATAAGAATTCCACAAACAAGACCTTTTTTAAACATCTCCAGGGATGAGAAGTTCATCACCTGATCAGACAGCCTGCTCCATTATTATACAAATGCAGTGGTTAGAATACCACTGCCCGAAAGAAAGATACTGTAAATCTTCTAGTGTGCACGCTAAGTTGCTTCAGTCGTGTCCGACTCTTTGTGACCTCATGGACTGTAGCCCACCAGGCTCCTCCCTCCATGGGATTCTCCAGGCAAGAATACTGGAGTGGGTTGCCATTTCCTCCTCCAAGGGATCTTCCCAACCTAGGGATCCAACAAGCATCTCTTTGTATCTTCTGCATTGGCAGGTGGATTCTTTGATATATTATTTAACCCAATGGATCCAAAAATATCATTTTTATGGAACCGATAAACAAATGATGAATAAGATTTTTTTTTCCTTTTTAAATTGTCCTTAAAATCCAGAATAGCCACATTCCAAGTGCTCCCTAGCTACCTTTAACCAGTGGCTACCACACTGGAGAGCACAAGTTTAGATGATTCTTCTTTGGGCTGAGCCAAGCTCTTCCTGCCTGTGCCCCAAGCTCCTTGGGTTCAAGGGCACCATCTTCACAGCCACCAGCCCTGAGAATGAGTTCTCTTTGGCCATGCCCTTGCACATCATGCTCCCCTGATGGAGTTCACCCTCAGTCAGGGATCTGCTGAGTTCTGAGTCTGCCTTGGAAAGGACTTCCCAACACTAAGTGAATGTGTTAGTCACTCAGTTGTGTCCAACTCTGCGAGTCCATGGACTGTAGCCCACCAGGCTCCTCTGTCCGTGGGATTCTCCAGGCAAGAATATTGGAGTGGGTAACCATTCCCTCTCCAAGGGATCTTCCCAACCCAGGGATCGAACTCGGGTCTCCTTTACTGCAGGCAGATTCTTTATTGTCTGAGCCACCAGGGAAGCCTCCCAACACTAAAATGTTATATAAATGCAAGGCCTCTTTCTCCTAATTCCTACTGGGGCAGACTTTCAGTCACCCAGGGTTTTAGGGGTCTCACACCCTGTTATTTTACATTAAACCTACAGGCAGCTGCTAATGCAATGCCAGATCTAGGGTGACTCCTTCTTTCTGCTCCCTGAGTCTCAGGCTTCCCATATATCAAATATAGATTTGAGTTTTCTATGATTCTGTCCCTTCCCACCTCTTTTTATCTGCTACCACTCTCTCAATCTTCTGACTCAGTTTTCCTTTAAACTACATTTCAGTTAGAGTTTAGGCATAGTTATAGTCTTCCATATGCCATAATAATGAACATTTTCCCAGAGTTTGCCACATGTCAAGCATGGTGTGCTATGAGACTTATATATAGCATCTCATTTAGTCCTTTCCACACCCTAGTGAAGTAAACACTATTGTATTTCCTTTTCTAAATGTGGAAACTGAGGCATCGAGTGGCTGAGTCACCGGTCACACCCCTAATAAGGGGAACAGCTGGGGCTTCCCGCCCAGCCCCTTCTCCCGGCTCCCTGATCCTTGGCTGTGAATGCACTTCTAGGCCTCTGGCCTGAGCTGGGCCCAGGCCTCCAATAACTAACAAGGGAACCGGTGAAGCTGCTTCTTGCCTTTTGTCGTAGTTGTTGTTGTTGCTAAAACCCACAGAGTGTCCTCCTGTTTTGCAGAGGAAGGAATTATTGCTATACTCTCCTCGCTAAGGAAATTTTGTTCTTTACAAGTGAATTTTCCTCCCATCCTCTTGACCTTTCAGGGAACGGGCTGAGGCCCTTGAAGGTTCTGGAGGAGACCCAAGGAGCTCAGGGTGCCTGTCTAGGGCGAGAGTATTTTTAGAGTTGGCTGCACAGTTTACAAGGAAGCCAGTCCCCAGAGCCTTCCTTCTCTCTAAGGCGGGTGTGGGGAGTCCTGGCCGCCGACCCCACCTGCCGCCGGCTCTAGCCCTTCCTCTCCCCTCCTGGCTGCCCCGCTCCCGTCCTCTCGGTCACAGGTGGGTTCCCCGGCCTGTGGGTGCACTGCCATTACTGCCCTGGGAGTCAATGGAGCAGAGCTGCAGCCCATGGTGTTGAACCCCTCCCGCCCTGGAGAAACCAAGAAGCTGGATCAATTGGGAAGATGGGGCTGGCAGCTGCTGATGGACCCTACCAGTAGACATTTCTCTTCTGGAATAATAGTTTCTGAGCCTTGCTGTCCTGGACCTGAGAACTTCTAAGAGGTTGTGTGTAGCAGATAAAGAGGCCACGGAGCATGGCTCCAGCTCTTACCATGTACTCGAGGGTCTCGAACTGTGACAAGTCACTCCCGTCTCAGCCCCTTTCTGCAGCTACAGTGTGGAGGGCTGAGACAGTGGGGCTCCCCAGTCACTGACTGAATGTCTGCGCCTTCTCCGTGACTAGCAGAGGATGCCTAGGCCCCCCCAGGCGATACTGGTGGTATTAAATCAGTGGGGTGGACACGTGGGTATGCACTATCTAAGACCACTGGTGATAACTCCATACCTCCAGCTCTTTAACACAGTGTCCAGCACAAAGTCAGGTCTTCACAAGGCATGCTTTCCTTTATTCTTACAGTTCATGGCTCTTTCACCTCAAGTCTACATAAACCTCCCCTCTAGCTGTGCTTTCTTTGAAATTAAGTGCTTATTCCTTCTCACTCAGCCCTGTGCCCCTGTCCCCCTATGGCTCAAGAGTCTCACTGCAGACATTGGAAGTGCTTTCTCTGAGTCACAGTCCTGCAGCTTCCCAGACAGGCTGTACATTTGTACCCCATCCACACTGGCTCTTCAGACGCATCGTCATCCAGACCTGTGCAGCTGGACCTGACCCAGGCAAGCCGGTCTTCCCAGGATCTGATCCCAAGCTGGCAGAGCTGGTAGGGAGCTGGGATCAAACAGCCCAGCCCTCACCCAAGCTTCCCTGGGACATGGGTGCGAGGAGGACAAGGCCTCTAGGTTCCTCAGAAGTGCCAACCTCCTCTGTCCCTTGGGCAGGCTGGACTTCTCCTCTAGGGGCTGAAAGAGGTTCAGGGATTGTTACTAGAGTAGGCTAAACTCCCACCATGCTTCTTCTCCTCCCTCCTGCATCCCACTCTGCCCCTTCTGTTTCCCACTTCCGCTCCCAGCCCTTTTCCTTCCTCCTCCTCCTCCTCCCCACAGCTGTGCTTTTGACCAAGTGTTGGCCTACTACCTTCCTGAGCAGGGAAGTCCCAGCAGAGGGAAGAGCAGTTGACTTCCCCCTGCAGCATTCTCCTTCTCCAGACCTTCCACAAAGACATACTGGAGGCCTCTGATGCTCCAGGCACTGGGCCTACCACTTAGCAGCATGGCCAGGTGGGAATACCACAGGCTAGTTAGCCCAGTGAGCTGGGGTCAGGGTGGCCCTCCAAGCTGGTTGGGGAGGTTGTAAATTTAAAAGGTGTTGCCTTTGACCACCTTCTCTACTGCCTCAAAGTCCTGCATTCACATTTCCCTCGTATCAGTTTACTGTCACACAGGTGTCCACCTTTGGAAAATGTGGTTACAGAAAGAAGCACCCCACCCAGATCCCCTTCCCCTGACCACTAGGCAAAAGAAACAGCTTATTTAAAGCCTAAAAAACGCTTCCCAGGTGGCGCTAGTGGTAAAGAACTTGTGTGCCAAAGCAGGAGACATAAGAAATGCAGGTTCAATCCCTTGGAGAAGGAAACAGCAACCCACTCCAGTATTCTTGCCTGGAGAGTCCCATGGACAGTGGAGCCTGGTAGGCTATAGTCCATGATGTCACGAAGAGTTGGACATGACTGAAGCAACTTAGCACACAGGCACTCACAAGCCTGAAAGAATAATGGTGCCACCTGGCAAAAGATAACAGGTGTAGCTGGAGTGTGGGTTGCTGGCAAGGGAGAAGATTGGGACAGCAGTCTGGAGACCCAGGATTGGACCATTCTGCATCAGGGGCACCTCAGCTAGGATGTCAGACTGAGTTGCAAGAAGGAGAGATTACCAGCAGGGAGACCTCCTAGGACAGAGTGACACTTCTTACCCCTTGAACCTCCTCAATCCCTAATCCCTCCTTCTAAGCCCCTAGACTTGGCAAAACTGAAACTTTCCCAAGGATGTACTCATTCTCAATCCTCTTCTTACTCACTTTCTGCT
Organism: Neotragus moschatus; assembly: GCA_006410615.1. Lineage (NCBI taxonomy): Eukaryota > Metazoa > Chordata > Mammalia > Artiodactyla > Bovidae > Neotragus > Neotragus moschatus. The sequence continues at coordinate 3,312,718 of SJYA01000596.1, read as the reverse complement.
TCTTACTAGCTAGTGATCTCGCACAAGTCCTTTAGCTTCTGTGGCTTGATCTCCTTCACCTGTCGATCAGAGAAAGAGGGTGCATGTATGTGTACGTGTGCGCATGAGGGTACACACACACACACACACGGGTTGTTATGAAGCTGGAGTAAATAAGATGCTGTGGAAGGAAGCCCCCTCTGGAAAGCACACGCTGTTCCCAGTCCTTCGTTGCCGCCCTCAGCTGCTATTCCCATTCCAGAAGGGAAATCCTCGCCCGGAAAGCCCTGCTCACCCTGGCGCGGGGCCCAGGGCGGGCGCCCCTGTGGAGTCTGGGTCTCTCCCTTCCCATTTCCCTTGTTGATTCCAGTGTGACTGTTGTTGGTTCACAGATGGACAGGCAGCTCTCCGGGATCGCCCCGCTGCCGGCCTCAGGTCCTGCCTTGGCTGCTCAGGCTCTGAGACTGGTTTCAAGGACCCCAAGGGGCTCAGAGGGTCTCTGCCCAGATGGACGGGGAGTTTAGGTGTTTCCACAGAGCTGGGCAAGGGCTTCTTTTGCTCAAGCAGCAGCTCAGAGATGACCTGTCACCTTGACAGAGGCTTTCCGGCAAGATGAAGAGGTGAAGCTGGGGAGGTGATCTGACCTGAGAAAGAGGGACCACATGGGAGGAGCAGAAATCCCAGGAAGGGGGAGGGGCTTCCTCAAAGGCTGAGAGGTGTGGGCCAGCAGGAGGGCTTGCAGGCTGGCAGCTCATCCCGTGCAGCAGCTGCCTACCTGCTGATGCTGCTCTTTGGCTTGGCCCTTCCCTCTCCCCTAGTACCTTCTTCTCCAGTTCTATGGCCACTGCCTGAAACCCTTTCTGGCCTGAACTCATTACAACAGCTTCTTGACGGTTCTTTCCTCCAGTTCCCCCTCCTTCTAACCCATCCATCTCACAGCAGCTAAGTGGTGATCTTTCTGGCATGCAGCTCTGATTGTGACATCTCTCTCTGCTGCTTAAATCCATTAAGGTCTCCTCACCAGCTGCAGCTTAGAACCCAGGACTCTCCGTGGTCTTCACGGTGTGGCTTATAGCTTCATCGAGTTACATAAGCCTCTTTCTCACAACAAGGTGTTGAAATCATGACTCAATGGACATGAGTTTGAGAAAACTCTTGGAGACAGTGAAGGACAGGGAAGTCTGGCATGCTGCAGTCGATGGGATTGCCAAGAGCTGGACACAACTTAGCAACAGAACAACAACGACCATTTGCCACACTAAGCTTCTAGGGATAAAAGAAGCCTTGGCCAGGGGCACAGTATTCCAAAATTTATACCTCCTTCAATATCCCCTCTTTTATGAATTCTTTACAACTCAATGATGTCAGAACTCCTTTATGAATAAAGAAACAAATCTTGGAGAAAAAGAATTAGCTTAGTCAAGGTGGCTCAGATGGCAGAGTAAAGACTTGAGCCCAGATCTCCTAAGTCAAAAGCCTGTGCCTTAAACCCACACAGGCCTGGAAAACCGTTCAAGAGAGGACTAAATCCAGAGAATGGATCATCACCACCAAGATTAACATCAAACATCACCATCNCACCTCATGCGAAGAGTTGACTCATTGGAAAAGACTGTGATGCTGGGAGGGATTGGGGGCAGGAGGAGAAGGGGACGACCGAGGATGAGATGGCTGGATGGCATCACTGACTCGATGGGTGTGAGTCTGAGTGAACTCTGGGAGTTCGTGATGGACAGCGAGGTCTGGTGTGCTGCGTTTCATGGGGTCGCAAAGAGTTGGACATGACTGAGCGACTGAAATGAACTGAACTGAGCCAATAAGTTTTGACCAATAAAGACAAGAAGCTCATAAGCTCAAATTTAGAGAGGAGGGGATAGGCATGAAAGACATGTCAGAAGCAGAATTAAAAGAATGTGGTAATCAATTTGATGAGTCATGTAAAAGGGATGTCCAAGGGGAAGTCCCCAGCTTTTGGCTTGAGAGATTGGACTCCTCCAATGGTGTCTTTAGCAGCAGCAGGCAATCCAGAAGATAAACTATGTTGGAAAGTGGGTGGAAGAAGGGAAAATGCATTCCTCCATTCATTCATCCGTCCATCCATTCATTCATTCAACAATTATTTGCCAAGCTCTTTCTATGCACTAGGAACTTAATACTGGATAAAGTGAGTTGAGATTTGGATAATGTCTGTATATCATTACTGACTTATTTATTTTACTAACAATAATCACCAACTATGGAGCATGCTCTGTCCAGAGAACTGAGCATAAATCCAGGAAGTGATGTCCAGCAGGCAGCAGGAAAGAGGGTTGAGCTGGCCTTTCTGTTGTAAATGTCATCCCCACAGGATAATTCTGGCAGTCATGGGAAAGGGTGCTTGGAGAAGAGAAATCTAGTTTCACATGCATCATCCATCATGCCCAGGCTTCATCTGTGAGCTGAGAACAAAGTGTTTCTTGGGCCTGTGTGGCTGAGAGGCAAAGGCAGAAAAAGCATGGGTTTTGGAGTCCAATCTGGTGCCAGCCTGGGTTCACATATCAGCCCTACCAGGTAACCTTGAGAATGACCTTGAATGAATTGGCTGGCTTCTCAGAGTTTTGGATTCCTTAGCTACAGAATGAAGACGTGAGTGCTCAGCCAAGTGTTACGAGTAAAGAAATGTAGAAATGTATCCATTCAACTGCAACTATGTAGCAAATACCTATATGTCCCAAGTTCTAGAGTAAAGGACTTCATGGAAGCCAGTCTTAGGGGCTTCATCTAGGAGGAGTAGGTGAATCTTTGGGGCTACCATGGCTCTGTTCTGACTCAGCTGAAACAGCCAGTCTCTCTCTGCCCACTACGAATCAATACCAATCTGCCCTTTCCCTACCCTACACTCAAGGCAATATTTTTTGCAATTAGAGGGGAAAAAGAAAAATGAGCATTCTGCTGTCCTCTGCAGAGCTGTTTTCCAGAGCCGCAGAAAAAAGGTCCACGAGAACCATGCTGTTCTTGGCAGTCACTGCTCCACTCCTAGCAGCCAGAGGCTTAAAGTTTTATTTGTGGTTTAGGTTACAAGCAGGGGTGAAAACCCCAGAAAGGGGGGGGCAAGGTGAAAACGTTTTAAAAGTTGAGAAAATTGCCTTGTGTTCTCAAGTGCGGGCAATTTGTCCAAACACCTGAGCTCTGTAGAATCCTAGTGGTCTGACTGTGGTTTCTATTCTGGGGCTCTGGGCCCAGTGTTGGGAGTGGGGGATGTTGTTTTCATACATTAAGAAAATCACAAAATCGCTTTTTACAAGATATTAATGAGTCGTTTTACCGCTTCAATGGCAACATTGTTGAAGGTCTTGAAAAAAATCCAGGTTCAGGATTGGAGGTGGTTTGGTTCTGAAGGTCGTCGCTACGTTAGGGCAAGTTTGTATGCCCCATGCACAGTGAAGTTAAACAAACCAAAATGTCAATTTGGAGCAGAGAAAGGTTTATTGCAGGGCCGTACAAGGAGGCAGGTGGCCCATGCCCTAAAACGTTCCAAGCTCCCAGAAGTGTTTCAGCAAAGCATTTTTAAAAGCCAGATTAGTAGTGTGGTGGGCGAGGGGCAGCGGTTGCTGGCTTGCTGTCTCTGTGATCAGCTTGTGCTGAGTTCTAAGTTCTTAGGCTCCAGGAGACTTAGGGCTATGTGCTCATAGTCATCAAGTAGTTAACATCTTCCATTTGGTGGGAGGTTTTCACATCTTTAAAACAACTCAGGAAATGTATATCAAATATTGTTATCTAGGTATTATACTTCAGAGAGTAGCTAAAGCAGAGGGTATGGGGAAGGTCTGTCTGGGGAAGGCTTCATAAGGTCCTGCTCAGTTGCGCTCAGACACTCAGTTATGCCCAACTCTTTGTGACCCAGTGGACCACAGACCGCCAAGCTCCTCTGTCTATGGGATTCTACCAGGAAGAATACTGGAGTGGGTTGCCATCTCTTTCTCCACAGGATCTTCTGATCCAGGGATCAAACTCATGTCTTTTATATCTCNTCAGTTATGCCCAACTCTTTGTGACCCAGTGGACCACAGACCGCCAAGCTCCTCTGTCTATGGGATTCTACCAGGAAGAATACTGGAGTGGGTTGCCATCTCTTTCTCCACAGGATCTTCTGATCCAGGGATCAAACTCATGTCTTTTATATCTCGTACATTGGCAGATTTTTTACCACTGTGCCACCTGGGAAGCCCCCTGCTTGGTGACAGCTATATAATGCATTTCACAGATATTACCTGCAGAGTTTGGGGATTGTCCTCCCAGGATCCAGAGCAAAGAAAGCTAAACATTCTAGGGACAGAAGTGTCTAAAAAAGTCTTCAAAGTCCAAGCCTCTTACACTGATGACAAAAACAAGGCCCAGAGAAAGTAGGCAGCAGGCCCAGGGCAGGACAGCGTGTTTGTATTATCATAGAAGCAAGTCTAGACTCTTGGCTCCTAGGCTTCGAAGATCTTTCTGGCAGTCTTTGAAACAGCCCAGAGGTGACATTCCACTTCAGAAACTGGCCTTCCCTTGTGTTGACATTTCTGCGGCAGTGACTTTGAAAGCTGCCTTTTATGGCCCTAGCTTTGGAAGGGCAAACACTGTTATCAGTAGAACAACACAGGTGGCTTCTGGAGTTGGGTCCAGGTGGAGCTGAGCAGGGGGCCCCCTCTGCAAAGGCAGACATGACCCAATCACCTGTCTGGGTTCAGAAGGGGACACAGACCCTCCCTGGGGAGTGGGACAAGCAGCTGGTATGAAGGAAAACAAGTGGCTGATGGTGAAGGAAGAGCTTGGCTTTGGGAAAGCCAAGACGGTCGGAGTCCTGGCGATGCTGCTTGCCAAGAAACTTCCTGACCAAGATGTTTATAAAACAAGGATGATGATGGCTCAACCACAAGTGCTCAAGATTCCATGTTGCTAGTAGCTCTTGTATTGGATAGTCCAGGTATAGGATTGGAGAGTGCTGATGGGGGCGCTAGGCTCTTGACATTGGTTGCTTACTTCTGGTCTTGCCATCTAAGAACAGAGAGTGGTCCAGGTGAAGTCTCCACCTCTAAGAGTTCAGGCTCCAGGCAGGGCCATCTGGGGTTCCAGGCTCATCTCACCTTCTCAGTCCTCTCTAATAATACAGGGATTTGTTTTCAAGGTTTGGATCCTGGCTGAGTGACCTTCTCATGCTTCCTGGAGCAGAACTCCAGGCCAAGAATATGTGGGTGGTCAGGGCAATGCTTGATATAAGTGCTACTGTTGTGCTGTGTTCTTAGTCACTAAGTCATCTCCAACTCTTGGCAACCCTATGGACTATAACCTGCTAGGCTCCTTTTACCATGGGGATTCTCCAGGCAAGAATATTGGAGTGGGTTGCCATCCTCCAGGGGATCTTCCCAACTCAGGGATTGAACCCAGGTCTCCCACATTGCAGGCCAATTCTTTCTGTCTGAGCTACCAGGGAAGCCCAGCATTCAAGTCCTGGTTCACCTATTCAGATTTTATTGGTCCTGGGTAAGTCAGATAACCTCTCTGATTTCCTCATCGGTGTTCTTCCTGCTTGGCAAGTCACATATTGGTACGAGAATGAAGTCACGAAAGGAGAAGATATTGTAATCTGTAAAGAGCACTAATAACACCCGGAAACTTCTAAAAATAGGGGGTGGCTTTCTTTTTGCCTCTGTCTCTTCACCAAAACAGTATTTGGGCAGAGGTACGCAGCTGCCTTTGAATCTATGTAAATAGATGTTGTACTATTTGGAAGGTCTTCCCACGTGTCTTGGTGGTAAAAAATCCACCTGACAAGGTTTAGTCTCTGGGTCGGGAAGATCCCCTAGAGGAGGAAACGGCAACCCACTCCAGTATTCTTGCCTGGGAAATCCCATGGACAGAGATGTTTGGTGGGCTACAGTCCATGAGGTCACAAAAGAATTGGGCACTACCTAGCCACTAGCACAAACACAATATTTATTACAGAAACGTTTGCTAGATGTCTAGAGATGAGAAGCTGGTACCCAGAGACACCCTGAAGGAGTTCCCTTAAGAGAATGGAGAGGGGAAAATAAGCACTCTTTGAACATCTATTACATCACTTTCATGTATAAAGAGTGAAGGTGAGGATGATGAAGGCTAACTTTATTGACAGGTACAGTTCTGAGTGCCTTACACACATTAACCCCATTTTGCAGATAAAGAAACCGAGGCACTGAGAAGTTAACAACAGTCAACGAGGTTGTCCTAAGCTGAAGGTTAGATTCCAGCAGTCTGGGTCCCAGGGTTATGTGTGTAACCATTGCCCTGCACTGCTCCCATAGATGACATGCTGTCAGATTCTCATGTACACCACCTGCGTCTTTCAGACAGGAAAGTGAGACTCAGGAAAATCGGGTAATTGTGCAGTGCCGCTCAAAGGAAAGACCAGAGGTTTGCTGAGGTTTTTCTTACTTTAAAATTATTTCCTTCTTTGATGTGCCAGCCTGGATGGGAGGTGAGTTTGTGGGAGAATGGATACATGTATATGTATGACTGAGTGCCTTTGCTGTCCACCTGAAACTAGCGCAACATTGTCAGTCGGCTGTACTCCAATGTTAAACAAAAAAAGTTTTTTTAAACAAATATTTCTTTCTTTGTCTATCTTTTTAACTAGTAGCAAAGCATCATTAACAATGAGTCCAAATGTAGCTTTCTGTTACATCCTCCTCACTTGAGTCCTATTTGGCTCAAAGAGAAGAAATCTACTGCCTCCGTCAAAGGAAACTGAGGAAACCTGGGGAAAAGCACCTAGGCCAAGCTTGGCACATAGTAACACAGGGTGTTGGACGGAGTCTCCCAACTTTCTCACCTCTTTTCTTTCTCAGAAAAGAAATGCAGATCCTTCTGCCTTTACAAGACAACAGTGTGCCCTCCCCTGCACTTTTTGGACAAGTTCCGTTTGACTATGATAATCTGAAAACGCGAAAGCAGGCTTAACCCTGCATTTCAGGTCCAGTCTGACCCAGGAGGAAATGCAGTGTCACCTTGTTATTTGACACTGTGCTCCTACTAATGCAACTGAAGTTTACATTCTTTCCCTTGGCAGCCACCACACACTGCTGACTCACGACTCTCACGACCTGAGAGCCTGTCTGTTGCCCTCTCCTCTATTTGGCCTGATTCCATTCCTTAAGACTCTCCCATTGGCGTTATGCTGGGATTCATAAGGGATCCCTTCTGAGGGTACCTTGGGAGCTCTCAGGTTAGGGGCTAATCTGCATCCTCCAACGTAAGCCTTTGAAGTCCTGAAGATCACTGGGTCCAATGGGTGACTAAACAGTGCTGTCTGACTGCTGGGCAAGCAGCAGACAGAGTCCGATCAGTAAATGATGGGAAAACATCCCTGACAGGGAATAAATGAGTCTGTGACCTTGGGTGAGGCTCACTTCTGGAAGAGTTGGGGAGCCATAGTTCACTCCTCCATGGATTCACTTTAAAGTAGTGCTTGGTAGCTCAGGCTTTGGAATCTGGCAGGTCTGGATTCAAAGCCACTTACCAGCATTGTGATGTTAGGCCAAGTTCCCACATTTAAAACCTCAGTTTCTTTCTATAAACCTGGAGCCATAATGGCACTTACTTTGTCGTGATATCGAGAGAACAAAAAGAAAAAGCATAAATAAATGTTTTACCCTGGTGCCCTGGCACAAAAGAAGAGTTCAGCATTTGTGGAGATTTCTCTCATGTCTTTGCTTTCCCATTCAAGCATTTGTACAGCAAATATTCACCCAGAGTCTGGGGGGGGTAAATGGAAGGAACACAGGTGATAGTAAAAGCTTGAGGGCAGGATCGGGATCTAACGAATAAAGGTGCTTTCAGGAACCACCCAGATGCCTTACAGAAACTTTGCTCTGGTTCTGGGTTTGGGCTGCTGGACACACCAGCAGCTTCTCCTCACCCCAGCACGCACACAATTTCCTGGGTCATCTCTGAGTTTGAAGTTTCTCAGGTTACTCTCAATGTGACCTTGGGCAAATCCCATAACTCATCTCAGCCTCTGGCACATTTCCTATAAAAGAGAAATGTTCATGTCCACAGTGTGGAGGTTTTACAGTAGGTCAACCAATAACAAAGGTAAGGTGAGAAGCCAAGCCTGCTCTTGGCTGATTCCCCATAACTTTTATCTGGGTTTCCCCCACCACTCACCCTTCCTGCCAGCCTCTATCACCATATGCCCAGATTGGGCTAGATGCTGGTAGTCAACAGACACATGAGAAGCTAGCCCTGCCTATAGAGAGTTTCAAGTTTGCAGGGGGTGGGGGGGAGGGTGAAATAAATGTTTGAACTTCCAGCCCTGACAGAGAGGGCTAAGAACGGTGACAGAATTATGTTCAACTCTATGCAGGAACGCCAGAAAAGATCAATCACTTTGTCTTGTTGGCCCTCAGATTTTTCATCTGTCAGGTGGATGTAATTTGTTTTTACCTCACATGAGATGCCTTAAGTGAGTCAGTAAATGTGAAACTATACGTCAGAAAATTTAGTTCTATATACTGTGTGTGTGCTCAGTCATGTTCGATTCTTTTGGCCCCATGGACTGTGTAGCCTGCCAGGCTCTTCTGTCCATGGCATTTTCCAGATAAGAATAGTGGGATGGGTTGCCATTTCCTACTCCAGGGGATCTTCCTGACCCAAGAATCAAACCCATGTCTCTTATTTCTCCTGCATTGTCTGGCAGGTTCTTTACCACTAGTGCCACCTAGGAAGCCCCTACGGCTTCTATTTACTTATCTATTTCCCCATTAGAAGTCAGTCTTCTTGAAGGAGAATGTAGGTCTCCCTCATTTCCCTGTCCCCAGCACACTGAGACAGAGCACGTGCCAGTCAGCACTGAACTGAACTGAGAGAAGAATTTATTATCTGATTTGATTTCCCCAGCCTCATGGAGGTCCACCCATTTTGTAGATAAAACACTGTGTGCAGGGTTCAGCAAGCTCTTGGCAATCAGTCACTGAACCAGACATCTTCAGACCTGTTCTGATGACCTTTCTACTAGATTCCACAACACAAGCCACTGGCTCAGGCAGGATGACAGCTCTGCTGACATGACTCACCCTTCTCCATGGTCACTAAGCCAGTCCATCAGCCTCTCACGCTGCGTCATGGGTGGAGGTGAGCCTGGAGCTTGAAGAGAAAGCAGAGCGGTCCTGCTGGGCCTGTGTGCCCAGGGACCCCTCAGGGCAGCCAAACACGTCACCCAGGAAATCCCTCATGGGGTGGGGGTGGCAGTGGGGTGGGTACAGAGACGTCACACTGGATCCACTCCCCTCTCTCCAAGAGTGTCTGAAGGGCAACACCTACCCATCACTGTGTCCAGTGGCCTCTAACACAGAGGTATCCCTTCCCCTCCATTCCCAGGGCCAAAGCCTCATCATCTCTTGAGCTGACTAGGCCCTCAGCCCCGACTTTACAGACCTTCCTTTAAAAAATTAAGTAACCTGCCCTAGTTACACATTATGACTATGTCATGCTGATGTTCAAAAAAATCTTTAAAAGCTCCCCAGTATGTAAGGAATGAAGTCCAAATCCCTGGCTCACCATTCAGGCTCTCTTGATGACAGCCCCTCTCCATACTTCCCTGAAGCCCTCACATTAGCTCAGGATACATATCGCTATTCCTCAGAGTTGTCCTTTATCCTTTGTTCCCCTCGCCCTGACTAATATACTTTCTTTCCCTTCAAAGGCCCTCTTAGTCATCCTTCACATCTGAGCTTAAAAGCCACCTACTGAGGACTTCCCTGGTGGTCCATTGGCTAAGAATTCATCTTCCAATGCAGGGGACCCGTGTTAGATCCCTGGCTGGGGAACTAAGATCCCACATGCCAATGGGCAACTAAGCCCATGTGCCATAACTAGAGAAGCTCATGCACGGCAATGAAGAGTCTGAGTATCATAACTAAAGCCCAATGCAGCCAAATAAATAAATATTAAAAAAAAAAAAAAAAAGCCACCCCTTTAGGAAGCATTCTCTGGTCTCTTCAGCCCAAAATGATAGCACTAGTTATATGTGTTGATCATGTTTTGTCCAATCATAGTGATTAATACTTTGACATGCTTCCTTTAATTTGGTGCTTCCCATAGTCTTAGTCATGAATATCATTATTCCCCTTTTACAGATGTGGAAACTGACACTCAGAAAGCAGAACTAACCTGCCTGACCTCACACACCTCATGGGATTTCACACGTTAATCTGCCTGCCTCCAAAGCTGCTCCAAGAGTTTTGGTTCTTACTCAGCTAGTTCTTTGTACATTTTTGTGGCACTCGTCTTGCTAGATGTTGTGTTTTCCTACAGAGATAATCTAGTCATTTCTACTGTGATCTTCCTGAAAACAGAAGACTATTTCTTAAGCACCTTTAGCACTCTGTATAGCGTCTGACACACATCGGGTTGTGACACAGAAAGCAAGAGTTAATCAGCATTTACTGTGTGTAGTCCACGGCTAGTTGCTATACTTACATACACACACACACACACACACACACACACACACACTCTTTTAAGTATTGTTAGACCCATTTCACACTGAAATAAAGAGGCCCGGAGAAGCTAAATAACTTTTCATCATCTAAATTTTGCGATTATTTTTTAATCATTTGTGTGTGTTTCTTTTTCAAAAAATAATTGTTTTTGAAATATGAACCGATACAAACTTTTGAAGATCACACATTTTGAGAAGAATTCAGATTTGGGGTTTTCTGACGCCAGGGGTCATTCCATTACAACCATCTCATTTCTGATATATTTGGAGAAAATTTTGATATATGGTATTATTATTACGGTCAGCTGCATACAGAAAATTCACAGTCATTGTGAGGGTTAGTTCTTTCACACATGAAAGAGGCCCAGAGGAAGGTGACACGTCCCAGGGAGGCAGAGGCCCAGGCTCCTTCTCTCTTGTTTCTCTGCCTTCCTTCATGCATAGCCTCCACTTTCAGCCCCAGCACGGCTACTCTCTCCAGCAAGACCGAGAAAGAGCAGGAGGGAGGGCGTGTTTCCTTCAATCAAGAACACCTCCCAGAAGTCTCCTCCGTCACTTCCGCTTACATCCCATGGACCAGAACTTAGATACTCGGCAACACCTAGCCATAATGAAGGTCAGACAATACCAACTTCACTTGTAGCAGCCACTGCTAAGTAGCTTCAGTCGTGTCTGACTCTGTGCAACCCCAGAGATGGCAGCCCATCAGGTTCCCCCGTCCCTAGGATTCTCCAGGCAAGAACACTGAAGTGGGTTGCCATTTCCTTACACCCAGCTAAAATCCAGGGATTTTATTACAAGGAAGAAGGGGACAACCAGTTGTTCCCTGACATGGGTATGAGTGTTTTGTTTTCAGAATGTGTTTGCCCTGCTTGCTAAAACGGATTCATGATTAGAAATGTTTCACCTGTCTGAGATACTCTGAGCCCTCTGTAGAGGAGATTAATATACACTGAGGGAAGACAACCGGCTGCTCATCAAGGACCCAATTTCTGCATTGGAAGATGGATTCTTAACCACTGCACCACCAGGGAAGTCCTTGTAGGTTTCTGGGTTTATTTTTTTGGCTGGGCCATATGTGAGATCTTCGTTCCCTGACCAGGGATCAAACCTGTGTCCCCTATAATGGGAGTGCACAGTCTTAACCACTGGACCATCAGGGAAGTCCCAAAGACTGAATTTCTGAACCAAATGGTCAATAGTCCCTCTCTGAGGCAAGGTCAGGTATGTGTTCCCCAAGCCTACATGACCAACAGGCATGCACAGCTCTGCACGTATACTCAGTTGTGTCCAGTTCTTTGTGACCCTATGGGCTGCAGTCCTTTAGGCAAGAATACTGGAGTGGGTTGCCATGCCCTCCTCCAGGGGATCTTCCCAACCCAGGGATCAAGCCTGCGTCTCCTTCATTCCAGGCAGCTTCTTTACCTTCTTTACCTTGGAGCCACCGGGGAAGCTTCTACAGGAACTTAGGCAAGTCATTTGACCACTGTAAGCATGTTTTCTCTTTCAAAAGCATGTTTGCTTTTGAACTGAGGTGTTGAAGAAGACTCTTGAGAGTCTCTTGGACTGCAAGGAGATCCAACCAGTCAATCATAAAAGAAATCAGTCCTGAATACTCATTGGAAGGACTGATGCTAAAGCTGAAACTCCAATAGTTTGGCCACCTGATGCGAAGAACGGACTCATTTGAAAAGATCCTGATGCTGGGCAAGATTGAGGGCGAGAGGAGAAGGGGACGACAGAGGATGAGATGGTTGGATGGCGTCCCCGACTCAATGAACATGAGTGTCAGTAAGCTCTGGGAGTTGGTGAAGGATAGGAAAGCCTGGCGTGCTGCAGTCCATGGGGTTGCCAAGAGTTGGACATGACTAACTGAACTGAACTGAAGCATGTTTTCTACCAGTTAAGTGAAGACTAGAATAAAATAATATCTACCTCATAGGGTTGCTGGGCAGCTTAAATGGAAACATGAGAAATTAATTTTATTATTATATTTTATTTAATCCAATATATTCAAACTACTATCATTTCAACCTGCAACCAGTTTAAATTGCCAATGGAATATTTTACACTGTTTTTCATACTTAGACTTTGCTTTTCTCTTCTTTTTTTAATTGAATTGTAGTTGATTTACAGCGTTTCAGGTGTATAGCAATGGAGAAGGAAATGGCAATCCACTCTAGTATTTTTGCCTAGAGAATCCCACAGACAGAGGAGCCTGGTGGGCTGCCGTCTATGGGGTCGCACAGAGTCAGACGCGACTGAAGTGACTTAGCATGCATGCATGCATTGGAGAAGGAAATGGCAACCCACTCCAGTATTCTTGCCTGGAGAATCCCAGGGACAGAGAAGCCTGGTGGGCTGCCGTCTATGGGGTCGCACAGAGTCGGACACGACTGCAGCAACTTAGCAGCAGCAGCAGCAGGCATATAGCAAAATGATTCATGTGAATATATATAAACATACTATTTTTCAGATTCTTTTCCATTGTAGGTTATTACAAGATATTGAATTTAGTTCCCTGTGTTACACAGTAGGTACTTGCTGGTTATCTATAGTAGTGTATATCTTTTAATCTCAGATTCCCAATTTATCCCTCTCTGACTTTCCTCCTGGTAACCTTGTTTCCTGGGTCTATGAGTCTATTTCTGTTTTGTAAATAAGTTTCTTTGTATCACTTTTTATATGCCACATATACGTGATATCACATGGTATTTGTCTTTCTCTGACCTACTTCACTTACTCAGACTTTGAAATCCAGTGTGTATTTTACATTTACAGAACAACTCAGTTTGGCAGATATGTTTAAAGTGGCTGCTGGCTATGAGGTAGATCTTACAAGTTGAGACTAATGTATGTGCCCTTTCTGGGTGCTCCCCTGGCACCCTGTCCTTACAAGCGAAGAAGTAATCTTTCCCATGGCAAGTATCTGTTTACGTGGCCTATCCACAAGCAGCTCCCTTGAGGAGAGGGCAAGTGTGGTCTCCTCAGGGCCTAACATACATAGTACCTAGCACAGAGCAGACACTCAATCGGTGCTTGTTAAACAAATATTATTCATTTCTCTATCCACAGTACCCTGCCCAGAGCTTGACCTTCAGTAAGCATTTAATAAAGATGTATTAAATTAATGAAGTAATGACCCAGTATTTTAATGGTAAGTGAATTTGTGCAGGCAGTTTATTGTAGAGGAGACAATGGCACCTTTCTAGCCCTCAAAGTAACACCTGCTGTTAAGTCAAGTATCCTTCACCACCTCCTTCCCACTCCCCACCCCCAAACAGAACTGGAGCCACCTGGTAAGCCATGGGCCCGCTTAGTCTGGTAAGATCGCACAACGCCTGGCCTGCCGAGATACGGAGGCAGATCAAGTTCCCATGAGCAAATAAAATGAACTCCCAGCTTAAGGCTTAAATTCTCTGGTTGATGATATTCTTTTTCTCTCAAAATTGACTCAGCACAGTGCATGGTGAGAGTTTCTGAAAAGTTGCCAGCTATTGTGCAACAGAAGTCTAGGGAACTTTACAAAAATACCAATAAAATTCATAATGCCAGCACATGTCAGCCTCAGTAGCACCGCTAGCTAACATGATGTCCCAAAGCAACTTGTGGCCCTTCCTTGATCATGAACTTCATTGGTAAGCTGGGAGTAACTGGCCCTGCAGTTGCAAAGATCCTAAGAGACCAGAGTCTCTTGAACCTTCCCAGTGAGGGTGAATTTGCCTTGTTTCTGCCAGGCTGTCCTGAAGGCATTTGCAAAGTGAGACAGCATCATTTTTGTCTTGTCAACCAGACAGGCTGGATGATTTCCTTAGAATTATGTAGAGCTTTCCCTCCATTCCTTGTGGACAACTAAAACACAAACACTATTTAGAAAGATCTGGGCCGAATCATCTCTTTGGAGCCTGGTGGCAGGCCAGAAGGCCGGTCACAAAGGCTGCATTCAGCTGCAAACAGCAGCCTGATGGGCAGGGGCCTTGTCCCAAACATCCTTTACTAGGCTTGGTAGGGGGTGGAGGAGGGGAGGTGTTACCAGCCTCCCAGTATTTGTTGTTGTGTCTCCAGGGCAACGGCGTTGGCCATAGTGAAACCTTGAAACTGCACATCGAAACTTGGGAGGTGCTGCAAAGACAGGCCTGATTGGAAGAAGGCTTTCTCCTGCACCTTTCCCTCACTGTCTAACTGGAGAGTTTTCTGGGCTCCTTTCAAACGGCATTAAACAGAAGCTATTGTGCTGGCCGCACCTAGACTACTGCTGGCTCTCATGAAAGTTATGTGTGCAAAAGCCATACCAGCTGCCCAGGACAGTTAAGAGACTTATACCAAATCAAGCAGCCTGATGTTGCTGCAGAACTTAGTAGAGTGGTGTACTGACTCTGGTTCTGGTGCAGAACAACAATGCCATTTACCCGGGTGACCTTGGACAAGTCAGTTCCAGTCAGTGAGTCTCCTCCTTAATAACAACAAAAAATTCATTTAAATTAAACCCGATTCTTAATCCAGTAAACTCTTATTGATTTCCTACTCTGAAATAGACGCTGGAATTGCAAAGTTAAAAACACATGGCTATTCAAGACATGCAATGACCTAAGTGTCTATCACTGCATGAGTCAATGATGAATGGATAAAGAAAATGTGGTATGTACTTTATACCATACATTATTTCATATACTAATATGAAAGATTATTTAGCCATTAAAAAAGGAGGAAATCCTGCCATTTGCAACATCACAGATGGACCTTGATGGCATTGAAGTGAAGTGAAGCAAAAGTTGCTCAGTCGTGTCTGACTCTTTGCAACCCCATGGACTACACAGNTGGCTGGGGAACTAAGATCCCACATGCCAATGGGCAACTAAGCCCATGTGCCATAACTAGAGAAGCTCATGCACGGCAATGAAGAGTCTGAGTATCATAACTAAAGCCCAATGCAGCCAAATAAATAAATATTAAAAAAAAAAAAAAAAAGCCACCCCTTTAGGAAGCATTCTCTGGTCTCTTCAGCCCAAAATGATAGCACTAGTTATATGTGTTGATCATGTTTTGTCCAATCATAGTGATTAATACTTTGACATGCTTCCTTTAATTTGGTGCTTCCCATAGTCTTAGTCATGAATATCATTATTCCCCTTTTACAGATGTGGAAACTGACACTCAGAAAGCAGAACTAACCTGCCTGACCTCACACACCTCATGGGATTTCACACGTTAATCTGCCTGCCTCCAAAGCTGCTCCAAGAGTTTTGGTTCTTACTCAGCTAGTTCTTTGTACATTTTTGTGGCACTCGTCTTGCTAGATGTTGTGTTTTCCTACAGAGATAATCTAGTCATTTCTACTGTGATCTTCCTGAAAACAGAAGACTATTTCTTAAGCACCTTTAGCACTCTGTATAGCGTCTGACACACATCGGGTTGTGACACAGAAAGCAAGAGTTAATCAGCATTTACTGTGTGTAGTCCACGGCTAGTTGCTATACTTACATACACACACACACACACACACACACACACACACACTCTTTTAAGTATTGTTAGACCCATTTCACACTGAAATAAAGAGGCCCGGAGAAGCTAAATAACTTTTCATCATCTAAATTTTGCGATTATTTTTTAATCATTTGTGTGTGTTTCTTTTTCAAAAAATAATTGTTTTTGAAATATGAACCGATACAAACTTTTGAAGATCACACATTTTGAGAAGAATTCAGATTTGGGGTTTTCTGACGCCAGGGGTCATTCCATTACAACCATCTCATTTCTGATATATTTGGAGAAAATTTTGATATATGGTATTATTATTACGGTCAGCTGCATACAGAAAATTCACAGTCATTGTGAGGGTTAGTTCTTTCACACATGAAAGAGGCCCAGAGGAAGGTGACACGTCCCAGGGAGGCAGAGGCCCAGGCTCCTTCTCTCTTGTTTCTCTGCCTTCCTTCATGCATAGCCTCCACTTTCAGCCCCAGCACGGCTACTCTCTCCAGCAAGACCGAGAAAGAGCAGGAGGGAGGGCGTGTTTCCTTCAATCAAGAACACCTCCCAGAAGTCTCCTCCGTCACTTCCGCTTACATCCCATGGACCAGAACTTAGATACTCGGCAACACCTAGCCATAATGAAGGTCAGACAATACCAACTTCACTTGTAGCAGCCACTGCTAAGTAGCTTCAGTCGTGTCTGACTCTGTGCAACCCCAGAGATGGCAGCCCATCAGGTTCCCCCGTCCCTAGGATTCTCCAGGCAAGAACACTGAAGTGGGTTGCCATTTCCTTACACCCAGCTAAAATCCAGGGATTTTATTACAAGGAAGAAGGGGACAACCAGTTGTTCCCTGACATGGGTATGAGTGTTTTGTTTTCAGAATGTGTTTGCCCTGCTTGCTAAAACGGATTCATGATTAGAAATGTTTCACCTGTCTGAGATACTCTGAGCCCTCTGTAGAGGAGATTAATATACACTGAGGGAAGACAACCGGCTGCTCATCAAGGACCCAATTTCTGCATTGGAAGATGGATTCTTAACCACTGCACCACCAGGGAAGTCCTTGTAGGTTTCTGGGTTTATTTTTTTGGCTGGGCCATATGTGAGATCTTCGTTCCCTGACCAGGGATCAAACCTGTGTCCCCTATAATGGGAGTGCACAGTCTTAACCACTGGACCATCAGGGAAGTCCCAAAGACTGAATTTCTGAACCAAATGGTCAATAGTCCCTCTCTGAGGCAAGGTCAGGTATGTGTTCCCCAAGCCTACATGACCAACAGGCATGCACAGCTCTGCACGTATACTCAGTTGTGTCCAGTTCTTTGTGACCCTATGGGCTGCAGTCCTTTAGGCAAGAATACTGGAGTGGGTTGCCATGCCCTCCTCCAGGGGATCTTCCCAACCCAGGGATCAAGCCTGCGTCTCCTTCATTCCAGGCAGCTTCTTTACCTTCTTTACCTTGGAGCCACCGGGGAAGCTTCTACAGGAACTTAGGCAAGTCATTTGACCACTGTAAGCATGTTTTCTCTTTCAAAAGCATGTTTGCTTTTGAACTGAGGTGTTGAAGAAGACTCTTGAGAGTCTCTTGGACTGCAAGGAGATCCAACCAGTCAATCATAAAAGAAATCAGTCCTGAATACTCATTGGAAGGACTGATGCTAAAGCTGAAACTCCAATAGTTTGGCCACCTGATGCGAAGAACGGACTCATTTGAAAAGATCCTGATGCTGGGCAAGATTGAGGGCGAGAGGAGAAGGGGACGACAGAGGATGAGATGGTTGGATGGCGTCCCCGACTCAATGAACATGAGTGTCAGTAAGCTCTGGGAGTTGGTGAAGGATAGGAAAGCCTGGCGTGCTGCAGTCCATGGGGTTGCCAAGAGTTGGACATGACTAACTGAACTGAACTGAAGCATGTTTTCTACCAGTTAAGTGAAGACTAGAATAAAATAATATCTACCTCATAGGGTTGCTGGGCAGCTTAAATGGAAACATGAGAAATTAATTTTATTATTATATTTTATTTAATCCAATATATTCAAACTACTATCATTTCAACCTGCAACCAGTTTAAATTGCCAATGGAATATTTTACACTGTTTTTCATACTTAGACTTTGCTTTTCTCTTCTTTTTTTAATTGAATTGTAGTTGATTTACAGCGTTTCAGGTGTATAGCAATGGAGAAGGAAATGGCAATCCACTCTAGTATTTTTGCCTAGAGAATCCCACAGACAGAGGAGCCTGGTGGGCTGCCGTCTATGGGGTCGCACAGAGTCAGACGCGACTGAAGTGACTTAGCATGCATGCATGCATTGGAGAAGGAAATGGCAACCCACTCCAGTATTCTTGCCTGGAGAATCCCAGGGACAGAGAAGCCTGGTGGGCTGCCGTCTATGGGGTCGCACAGAGTCGGACACGACTGCAGCAACTTAGCAGCAGCAGCAGCAGGCATATAGCAAAATGATTCATGTGAATATATATAAACATACTATTTTTCAGATTCTTTTCCATTGTAGGTTATTACAAGATATTGAATTTAGTTCCCTGTGTTACACAGTAGGTACTTGCTGGTTATCTATAGTAGTGTATATCTTTTAATCTCAGATTCCCAATTTATCCCTCTCTGACTTTCCTCCTGGTAACCTTGTTTCCTGGGTCTATGAGTCTATTTCTGTTTTGTAAATAAGTTTCTTTGTATCACTTTTTATATGCCACATATACGTGATATCACATGGTATTTGTCTTTCTCTGACCTACTTCACTTACTCAGACTTTGAAATCCAGTGTGTATTTTACATTTACAGAACAACTCAGTTTGGCAGATATGTTTAAAGTGGCTGCTGGCTATGAGGTAGATCTTACAAGTTGAGACTAATGTATGTGCCCTTTCTGGGTGCTCCCCTGGCACCCTGTCCTTACAAGCGAAGAAGTAATCTTTCCCATGGCAAGTATCTGTTTACGTGGCCTATCCACAAGCAGCTCCCTTGAGGAGAGGGCAAGTGTGGTCTCCTCAGGGCCTAACATACATAGTACCTAGCACAGAGCAGACACTCAATCGGTGCTTGTTAAACAAATATTATTCATTTCTCTATCCACAGTACCCTGCCCAGAGCTTGACCTTCAGTAAGCATTTAATAAAGATGTATTAAATTAATGAAGTAATGACCCAGTATTTTAATGGTAAGTGAATTTGTGCAGGCAGTTTATTGTAGAGGAGACAATGGCACCTTTCTAGCCCTCAAAGTAACACCTGCTGTTAAGTCAAGTATCCTTCACCACCTCCTTCCCACTCCCCACCCCCAAACAGAACTGGAGCCACCTGGTAAGCCATGGGCCCGCTTAGTCTGGTAAGATCGCACAACGCCTGGCCTGCCGAGATACGGAGGCAGATCAAGTTCCCATGAGCAAATAAAATGAACTCCCAGCTTAAGGCTTAAATTCTCTGGTTGATGATATTCTTTTTCTCTCAAAATTGACTCAGCACAGTGCATGGTGAGAGTTTCTGAAAAGTTGCCAGCTATTGTGCAACAGAAGTCTAGGGAACTTTACAAAAATACCAATAAAATTCATAATGCCAGCACATGTCAGCCTCAGTAGCACCGCTAGCTAACATGATGTCCCAAAGCAACTTGTGGCCCTTCCTTGATCATGAACTTCATTGGTAAGCTGGGAGTAACTGGCCCTGCAGTTGCAAAGATCCTAAGAGACCAGAGTCTCTTGAACCTTCCCAGTGAGGGTGAATTTGCCTTGTTTCTGCCAGGCTGTCCTGAAGGCATTTGCAAAGTGAGACAGCATCATTTTTGTCTTGTCAACCAGACAGGCTGGATGATTTCCTTAGAATTATGTAGAGCTTTCCCTCCATTCCTTGTGGACAACTAAAACACAAACACTATTTAGAAAGATCTGGGCCGAATCATCTCTTTGGAGCCTGGTGGCAGGCCAGAAGGCCGGTCACAAAGGCTGCATTCAGCTGCAAACAGCAGCCTGATGGGCAGGGGCCTTGTCCCAAACATCCTTTACTAGGCTTGGTAGGGGGTGGAGGAGGGGAGGTGTTACCAGCCTCCCAGTATTTGTTGTTGTGTCTCCAGGGCAACGGCGTTGGCCATAGTGAAACCTTGAAACTGCACATCGAAACTTGGGAGGTGCTGCAAAGACAGGCCTGATTGGAAGAAGGCTTTCTCCTGCACCTTTCCCTCACTGTCTAACTGGAGAGTTTTCTGGGCTCCTTTCAAACGGCATTAAACAGAAGCTATTGTGCTGGCCGCACCTAGACTACTGCTGGCTCTCATGAAAGTTATGTGTGCAAAAGCCATACCAGCTGCCCAGGACAGTTAAGAGACTTATACCAAATCAAGCAGCCTGATGTTGCTGCAGAACTTAGTAGAGTGGTGTACTGACTCTGGTTCTGGTGCAGAACAACAATGCCATTTACCCGGGTGACCTTGGACAAGTCAGTTCCAGTCAGTGAGTCTCCTCCTTAATAACAACAAAAAATTCATTTAAATTAAACCCGATTCTTAATCCAGTAAACTCTTATTGATTTCCTACTCTGAAATAGACGCTGGAATTGCAAAGTTAAAAACACATGGCTATTCAAGACATGCAATGACCTAAGTGTCTATCACTGCATGAGTCAATGATGAATGGATAAAGAAAATGTGGTATGTACTTTATACCATACATTATTTCATATACTAATATGAAAGATTATTTAGCCATTAAAAAAGGAGGAAATCCTGCCATTTGCAACATCACAGATGGACCTTGATGGCATTGAAGTGAAGTGAAGCAAAAGTTGCTCAGTCGTGTCTGACTCTTTGCAACCCCATGGACTACACAGTCCATGGAATTCTCCAGGCCAGAATACTGGAGTGGGTAGCCTTTCCCTTCTCCAGGGGATCTTCCCAACCCAGGGATCGAACCCAGATCTCCTTCATTGCAGGAGGATTCTTTACCAGCTGAGTCATGAGGGAAGCCCAAGAATACTGGAGTGGGTAACCTATCCCTTCTCCAGCAGATCTTCCCAACCCAGGGTCTCCTTCACTGCAGGCAGATTCTTTACCAACTGAGCTCCCAGGGAAGCCCAGGGAAGCCAAGACAAATACCACTTATATATGAAATCCAAAACAAACAAGCAAACTTGGAGCCACAGAGGGCAGATCAGTGGTTGCCAGAAATAGCAGGTGAGGTGTGGGCAACATGGGTGAAAGTGCTCAAGAGATACAAACTTCCAGTTTTAAGATAAGTAAGTTTGGGGTATGTAACGCTCCACACCGTGATTATAGTTAACAACACTGTATTTACTGTATATTTGAAAGAGGCTAAGAGAGTAGGGACTTATGTTTCTATCACAGAAAAAAATTGTAACTATGTGCAGTAATGAAACAAAGAAAGAAATAACAAAACATGGAGGACGGAAAACAACAAACAGAAAACACGTGCCTACTGAGGGGAAGGGATGAATTGGGAATTGAGGA
This sequence comes from Neotragus moschatus, assembly GCA_006410615.1. Taxonomy (NCBI): domain Eukaryota; kingdom Metazoa; phylum Chordata; class Mammalia; order Artiodactyla; family Bovidae; genus Neotragus; species Neotragus moschatus. Next base: position 3,291,284 of record SJYA01000596.1, on the reverse strand, counting down.
TTAAAGGGTACACAGTACAGTAAGTCTCCTAATGCAAATGAATTCTGTCCCAATTTGTTATTAAGTCCAACAAAGTTAGCCTAGCTGTCCAACTAACACAGTCAGCTATATAGTACTGTACTGTAATGGGCTTCCCTGATAGCTCAGTTGGCAACGAATCTGACTGCAATGCAGGAGACTCAGGTTCGATCCCTGGGTCAGGAAGATCCCCAGGAGAAGGAAATGGCAACCCACTCCAGTAGTCTTGCCTGGAAAATTCCACAGACAGAGGAGCTTGGCGAGCTACAGTACACAGGGTCGCAAGGGCTGGACACTACTTAGCAACTAAACCACCCCCCTCCACAATGAATCTGCTTCCCATGACGTGCTAGTGGTAAAGAACCTGCCTGCCAATGCAGGAGACATAAGGGACGTGGGTTTGATCCCTGGGTTGGGAAGATCCTCTGGAGGAGGGCATGACAACCCACTCCAGTATTCTTGCCTAAGAGAATCCCAAGGACAGAGGAGCCTGGTGGGCTACAGTCCATAGGGTTGCAAAGAGTCAGACACAACTGAAGTTACTTAGCACGCATAATAGGTTTACAATATTTTCCAGACAAATGAATACATAAAAAGCAAACACACACACAGAATAACACATCATTAATCTCACAGTCTTGAAAAGTGCAGTGGTACAGTACAGTACATACAGAGGCTGGCTGGGGAACACGCAAGAAGGGCCACTGACTGGAGGAGAGAGAGGAGGCGGGAGATGGTAGAGCTGAAGGGTCATCAGCAATAGGAGACGGAGGGCAGACTGCGATTTCACTCGTGCCTGACACTGCTGGCACAGGTTCCAGTTCCTTGCCGGCTTCAGTTCTCTCTACCTTCTTATCTGAATAGTAGCTCTTTTTTTTTCTTGTCATAGATGACATGGTAGCACTGAATTGCATTCCAAATGGCTGCTGCAACCTTCCTGTACTGTTTTATGCTCTGGTCCTATGCCCCCAAAACTAATGGCGCCCCCTCAAACAGAGCTAACTTACATGACTGGACATGGGAACACACACGTCCACATCTTGGAAAGCTCAAAACTTGAAGGTTCATATGTAAGGGACTCTCCGTACTATATATAACATAGATAAATAACAAGAACCTACTGTATAGCACAGGGAACTATATTCAATATCTTGTAACCATCCATAATGGAAAAGAATCTGAAAAATAGATATATCTACATGCATAACTGAATCACTCTGTTATATGCCTGAAGCATTATAAATTGCCTACACTTCGATTTAAAACACAGACACATACCCTGCCCTCCAGGAGCTCATGTAAACCTACCAGGCAGAGCTGTATTAAATATTAATAGTAGGTTGGCTCACACCCAACGCCCCCTGCCTGGCTCCCAGTGGAGACCAATCATCCTACAAAAGTTCCTTTCCCTCCCTTCTTCATCCTGGGGTACTCCAAACAAAGCCCTCAAAGATGAAGAAGATCCCATGTATTTTCATAATGTTCTCATATCCGAGACACATTTACCAATTTGGACAAAACGGGGAGTAACTGATCTTTTGCTGATTTTATACATCGTGTCTTCATTACAGCATGCTTTCACAATCCAAGGATTTCACAATCTCATTGGATTTTCTTAACTCTCTACTGAACCTGGAAGGCCAAGACATTGTTTCCCCTCTAAATCGAAGGTGTTGAGATACAAAGGAAGTGGTTTGTCTGGGTCATAGAGGGAATTAGAGGCAGAGCTGGGATTCAAACACCCAGTTCCCAACTTCTTCTTTCCAAAAATATTTCTTCAGCAGCTATGTGCCAACATTGTTCTAGATACTGGGAGAAAAGCAGTGAACAAAAAAACGTCTGTTAAGAAGTTTAAGTTCCAGAGGAAAAAACATTCTGTTAACAATCACATAAAAACATATTCATCAGAGAAGGATAAGCACTATGGAAAAGAAATAGGCAGAAGGCAGAAAATATTAATGCTGAGTATCATTTTTTAATAGAGTCATCTGGGAAGTCCTATCTAAGGATACCTAAGAGAAGCAAGGAGCCAGCCACGTGGGAACTATAGTAGAATATCCAGCTAGAAGGGACAAGAAGGCTTGAAGTCTTGGAAAGAAAGTGAACGTCACTCAATTGTGCCTGACTCTTTGCAACCCCATGGACTATATATCATCAATGGAATTCTTCAAGCCAGCATACTGGAGTGGGTAGACTTTCCCTTTTCTAGTACATCTTCCCAATCCAGGAATCCGACCAGCGTCTCCTGCATCGCAGGTCGACTCTTTACCAGCTGAGCCACCAGGGAAACCCGTGAGGTCTTGAGGTGAGAACACTGTTGGCACATTTGTGGAGTAGCCAGATGACCAGTGTAGGCTAGAGCAAACAGAAGGAGACTGATAGAAGCTGAAGCTAGACAAGATGTGAGGGGTCTAGCTCCTAACAGTCTCTTGGGGGATGGAATGAACTACGGATTCCACCCAGAGAGAGACGGGAGCCACTGGAGGGCCTTGGGCAAAGGAGTGTCGTGCTATGACGTCACTTTCTAAAAGATCCCTCTGGCTCCAAAGTGAGCAATTGTCTGGGAGCAGCAGATGGACAGGGAGATCAGTTAGGAAGCTCTTGCCACAATTGAGGCGGGAAAGGACAGTGGCTCAGAGAGAGTGGTGCCAGTGGGGTGCTGAGAGGTGGCAGAGCCTGGATCTGTTTCTCAGCAGGAAGCAACAGGACTTGCTGATGGCTGAATGTGGAGTGTGAGCAGAAAGAGGAAATGATGACACCACCACTTTCGGTCTGAGTCACAGGGGGAGTTAAGTGGCCATTTCCAGAGGTGGGAAATTCTAGAGGAGGAGCAGGTTGGGGGTGATGATAAAAAGGTTTGTTTTAAGTATGGTACTCTGAGATGCATATTAGAGAACCAGTGGTAAAAGCAGAGAAGCTAGAGAGAAAGGCAAGCTGGAGATATTTACTCACGATTCTTCAAATTCCCTGGTGGAAGCAAAGTGAAGTGAAAGTTGCTCAGTCGTGTCTGATCCTTTGCAACCTCATAGACCACACAGTCTATGGAATTCTCCTGGCTAGAATACTGGAGTGGGTAGCCATTCCCTTCTCCAGGGGATCTTCCCAACCCAGGGATCGAACCCAGGTCTCCAGCATTGCAGGTGGATTCTTTACCAGCTGAGCCAGCAGGGAAGCCCTCAGATAGTAAAAAATCCAACTTCAATGCAGGAGATCTGGGTTTGATCCCTGGGTCAGAAAGATCCCCTGGAGAAGAGAATGGCTACCCATTCCAGTATTTTTGCCTGAAGAATTCCATGGACAGAGGAGCCTGGCAGGCTATAGTCCATGGGGTCACAAAGAGTCGGACACAACTGAGGGACTAATAGTTCAGAACACGTTATTCAAAGCCATCAGTTTGGACTGAAAATAGTCTGGCTCAGACAGTAAAAGCGTCTGCCTGCAATGTGGGAGACCCAGGTTCAATCCTTGGTTCAGGAAGATTCCCTGGAGAAGGAAATGGCAACCTACTCTAGTACTCTTGCCTGAAAATTCCCATGGATGGAGGAGCTTGGTAGGCTACAGTCCATGGATGGGGTCACAAAGAGTTGGACATGATTGAGCGACTTTACTTTTCTTTCTTTCTTTCACTTTCAGGATTGAAATAAGGTCCCTTAAGTGAATGAGAGGAGCAAGCGGAGAGGACCGGCCCATGGAGCATTCCAAAGGCTAGAGTTAATGGAGAGGAAGGGACCAGTGGGAATGCTGTGCAGAAGAGTTCCCTTAAGGAGGAAAATCCAAAGATTCCCGTCTTAGTGAAGAAAGTGTTTCAAGAAAAGAGTGACCCGCAAGGTCAAACTGGTGATGGGTTAGGGTGAGGACCTTCTAAGTTGGCACAATTCCCTCTCTCTGGAAATGGCAGATCATGGCACCGGCAATGTTTGTTTCAGTGATGTGGTGAGGGCAAAAGCCTGACTGAGTGGATTCAAGAGAGAGCATAAGAGAGCAAGTGGAGACTGAGAGTAGATTCACCTCTTTGGGGAGTGTGTCTGGGAAGAGGAGCAGAGTCTCTGTTTTGTATGTAAATTCACTTGCATCAGTTCTTTCTAGGGTGTTAGTAGTGTTAGTCCTTCAGTCCTGTCCAACTCTTTGCAGCCCCATAGACCGTAGCCTGCCTCTGTCCGTGGGGATTCTGCAGGCAAGAATACTGGAGTGGGTAGCTGTTCCCTTCTCCAGAGGATCTTCCCGACCCAGGGATCTCCCAGAATCCAGGTCTCCTGGACTGCAAGCAGACGCTTTACTGTCCCACATATAAGGGATGCCGTTCAATACTTCTCCTTCCCTGACTTACTTCACTCAATATTACCCTCTCTAGCCCCATCCATGTTGACTCACAGACTTAGAAAATGAACTTACGGTTGCTGGTGGGAAGGGACAGTTAGGGAGTTTGGGAAGGTCACGTACACACTGCTTTATTTAAAATGGATAACCAACAAAGACCTGCTGTATAGCACAGGGAACTCTGTTCAATGTTATGTGGTGGCCTGGATGAGGGGAGTGTGGGGGAGAATGGATACATGTATATGCCCGGTGGATTCCCTTCACTGTTCACCTGAAACTAGAACTATCACAACGTTGTTAATAGGCTATTCCCCAATACAAAATAAAAAGTTCAAAAAATTAAAAAAAAAAAAATAAACAGAGAATTGAGATCAATGGTAGGTTTCTTTTTAAAGATCACAGATCTGTTGCCTTCACAGATTGTTACTGTTACAGCCTGCAGGAGAGGGACAGATGACAATGTCCTTGAGAAGATGAGAGTGATAGGATCAGTTTCAACCCCTGGTGTGTCTTCTACTATAATAACATGCCCCCTCCCAATTAACACAATTAAATGTTTGGGGATAGTTGTAAACTGCTTTAAAATGCAAACATTTCTTTCAATTACATAGAGTGAGTTTACCAGGAGATGAAAAAATATTGCCACTGGAGACACTGCCTGGATGAACATTATAAGATGGCCAGTCCTACTGCTGACTTTAGCAAAAGGCAATGGCACCCCATTCCAGTACTCTTGCCTGGAAAATCCCATGGACGGAGGAGCCTGGTAGGCTGCAGTCCATGAGATCGCTAGGAGTCGGACACAACTGAGCGACTTCACTTTCACTTTTCACTTTCATGCATTGGAGAAGGAAATGGCGACCCACTCCAGTGTTCTTGCCTGGAGAATCCCAGGGACAGGAGAGCCTGGTGGGCTGCCATCTATGGGGTCGCACAGAGTTTGACACAGCTGAAGTGACTTAGCAGCAGCAGCAGCAACTGCTGACTTTCCCTAGCATTTCCACACACTTCTGATTTCAGGTTATTTATATGGCTGGCTTCCAGGGTAGATAGAAGTCACCAGAGACAGGTTGTTCACTCAGTGGTGTAGAACTCTTTGTGACCCCCATGGACTGCAGCACACCAGGCTTCCCTGTCCTTCACCATCTCCTGGAGCTTGCTCAAACTCATGTNGAATTATGACCAATCCTCACTACACAGCGTGATCTCTCAAAGACTGAGAGTACTGAATCAGTTGGCCTTTGCTGCATTAAAAATGGTATCAAAATTTCATGGCTTGAAACAATGCTTTTTCATTATTTCTTTTGATTCTATGGCTTGGCTGGGAAATGCTTCTGTACGTCTGGTCTGGGCTTAGTCAGGTGGCTGGGGGCTGGGCTCTGCTAGAACAGCTAGGTCCCCCTGCACAGCATCTTCTCTCTCCTCAGAGTCATCCTCCAGAAGAGTGCCTGGGGCTGTTTCACGTGTGACTTCAGGGTTCTAGCAGCAACAGAGGGCAAGCCTAACTCACAGGCCCTCAGCACACCTCTGCTCACATTTGCTAAGTCACATGAACAAGCTCAGAGTAAGTGGGGAAGGGGTCTTCCAGGGTCTGCATAAAGGGTGATGAGAGCAAATCCAGGCCATTAATGTCACCATCTATCACAGGTATGTTCAACCATCTCTGAATAGGAAATGTTGACAACCAGAGAGTAGAATTCAGCTAGATCAGTGCTGTCTGATGCAGATACATGTCATTAGGTATATATATAAATGGGGCTTCCCTGGTAGCTCAGCTGGTAAAGAATCTGCCTGCAATGCAGGAGACCCCGAGTTNGATCTTAGTTTTTTGAATGCTGAGTTTTAAGCCAGCTTTTTCACTCTCTTCTTTCACTTTCATCAAGAGGTTCTTTAGTTCTTATTCACTTTAAGCCATAAGGGTGGTATCATCTGCATATCTAAGGTTATTGATATTTTTCCATTCTGCAGCCTCATGACTAGCAAGTGACTAGTATATGTGTATTCACAAACTACTTGGGAAAGGAAGGAGAAATAAAAAGAGAGAAGGTGAGAACTGGATCTTCCTGCCCTACTAAATTTTTCACCTTTCACATGAGGCATGAGCTTCATATTATATTGCAAATATACTTTCCTGATAGTATAGTAAATAAACAACATCTTTCTTTTTAATTTGCAAATGACAAAGGCAAACGGGGGAAAGGAATAAAGATTTATTGAGTGCCCACAGTGTTCTAGGCACTCTGCTAGGCACAGTTGCATGAATTAGTTCTTTTATAGATAATCAGCATGATTAGGAAAAAGTTGCATTTTGTACAGAGTCATCAGCACCGCCACTGAGTTAAATAGTCATGTAATGAAATGAGATGCCTCATACANAAAGGCAAACGGGGGAAAGGAATAAAGATTTATTGAGTGCCCACAGTGTTCTAGGCACTCTGCTAGGCACAGTTGCATGAATTAGTTCTTTTATAGATAATCAGCATGATTAGGAAAAAGTTGCATTTTGTACAGAGTCATCAGCACCGCCACTGAGTTAAATAGTCATGTAATGAAATGAGATGCCTCATACAGTAGTGAGCTTCCCATCAGTGGAAGTATGTAAGCAGAGTGCAGATGAGGAGAAACCTAGCATCATCAGGTTTTATCACCTTTGGTCCAATCCAATCATGGGAATCAATGGGCCCAAGTGATATTCTGTAACTGTATAATTCACACCTCAAGGTTTCTCATCATCAAAATAGAAGCATATAGAATTTGTTAGAAGGTGCCATAGGACAGCACCTAACTGTGCAGATTCTGAAGTCAGACTGTCAAGGACAAAAGCTACCTCTGCTATTTATGAATCACATTATGTGCCTCAGTTTCCTCATCTGCAAAAAATTAGAATAGAAACAGGATGGGAGACAGCAGAGGACTGAGGAGCCTGGCATGCTGCAGTCCACGGGGTTGCAAAGAGTCAGGCACAATTTGGCAACTGAACAACAGCCTCACTCTAAAATTTACCCAAAGTGATTAGGACAGCATCTAGCACATAGTAAATGCTCAATAAATAGTTATTATTCATTCTGTTCAATCGTCTCTTAGAGACTCCACCAACAGTGTCCTGGGCATTTGGGTATCTGTCATGGCCCATGTTTATACCTTAAACCTAAGCCAACCCCAGTTAGAAAGACTGAGCTCAGCACACTGAAGCTCTTGGGGACTGAAGTGCTTTGATGGAGGTATCGGCCCCCTCTCCTGCTCTATGAATGTACCCATCTGCCCGAGGTGGGCAATGTGCAGAAATGTTTACGGCGACCTCATTTGTTTTCCTTTCTGTGACTGCTGGCTTCCAAAGGCCAGGAACCACTGAAATTAAACCAAGGCAGGGGCCAGGGGAGCAGACGAGGCCTGGGTCCAGGCCAGGAGTCATGAAGTGAAAAATGTTCACACCACAGGCAGCATTACGGTGCACCTGTACAAACAGAATGAGACGTGCCCCCGCTCCCTCCCAGGGGCGCCACTACCTCAAGACTTCTCTTTATGGCTTTGCTCTGTCCCCTCCCCAGTCAACTGCGCTGAGACCTACAATGGAGATAAGAAACAAAGACATTAAGAGTGGCGACTTTAGGGGAGGGACAGAATGAGAGGGAGGGGAAAACAGAGACACCCTTAGCCCAAATGTTTCCTGTAAGTTCTGGTGAGTTCTTTGAAAGCCAGGTTGCCTAAAACAGGGGAGAAATGCACAGTTAACGAGTGCCAACTAGGCGCTGGGGGTTTGTCAGGTCACTTTCGTACGCTTTAGCTCATGTTACCTACCTGATACGATTTCACCCTGCTTTCACAGACAAGGAAACTGAAGTCCAAGGAAACAGAGCCAGAAGGCGACAGAATCAAGATCGGAATCTGGGTAGCACCATTCCTGTTTTATAATGAAGTGACTCTGAGCCAGAATATTGAGTGACTTTCTCAAAGCCATCCAGCTATTGAGCAGAAACTCAGAGGTGCTGAGCTCCCAGGGTAGAGGTCACTGCTGCACTCTGAACAGGTGGGGCAGTGAAGATGAAGGGCCTGGTGTCCCCCAGAGAGAGGAGCAGAGGGGCTGTTAAATCTTCATCAGGATAGAAGATGGAAGGTTAAACAAAGACCAACCTGTGATCAGTGTTATATCACTTTTGAAGCAAAATGACTCTGGGCCAGTCTCCCAATCTCAGGGAAGTTCAGTGTCTCCATCTCTGAAGTGCGAATTCTGTGAGCTTGAAGGGAAATAGCATCTCTGGAAGTCCAAGAATCTGGTGCTCTTCACCTCTCTCAGGCTCCATCTGCCGTCATTCCCAACTCCTACTGTTGCAACCAGAAGCTTCGTCGGTATGGTGGGGGAAAAGTAAAGGTCAAAAGTAAGAGTCTTTGCCCCTACATACACCCTGGGAGCTCATCTTTCATCACCATCTTCTCTTACATAAGTTATTAGGATCCTGGGACTTCCCTGCTGGGCCAGCAGTTAAGAACTTACCTTGGAATGAAGAGGATGAAGGTTCGATCCCTAGTCCTGGAATGAAGATCGCACGTGCTGTGGTCCAGCTAAGCCTGTGTGCTACAGCTACTGAGCCATGCACCACAGCTGGGGAGTCCATGCACTGCAACAACTCAGCTCAGATCCCATGTGCTGCAGTCAAATAAATAAATATTTTAAAAATATGTTTCTAGGATCCTTACAAAAGCAAACAGATATAGAAATGCATCCACATACCATAGGCCATCAATAAATTCTAGTATCCTTGAAAAATGAGTTTTTTTGCAGACCAAAACATATGCTATTTTTAACTCTCTAATATGTAGCTCATAGTAAATGCTCAGTGTCTATCAAATCTGTCAAGCACTTCCAGAGCTTGTGTCATTGTGCCCCTAACTTCCACACTCATGGTTTGGTCGACATCCAGCACAGTTTGGTCCTCTCCAGATGCCAGGTGCTTGATGCAGGAATTCAGGGACCAACATGATACAGTTCTCCAAGGAGATGCTTAGCTGCTTCAAAAGGCTCACTTAATTCAACATTAGGAATGAATTACTTTTGTTGCTGTTTGTTGCTTTAGATGTTTTTGTTATTGCTGTTGGCTTTTATGATCACTATTGTTTGGATCAAGGAGGAAGTCTAAACTTTGTATAAAAATCAGGGTTCAGTTCAATCACTCAGTCGTGTCTGACTCTTTGCAACCCCATGGACTACAGCATGCCAGGCTTCCCTGTCCATCACCAACTCCCAGAGCTTACTCACACTCATATCCATTGAGTCAGTGATGCCATCCAACCATCTCATCCTCTGTCGACCCCTTCTTCTCCCACCTTCAATCTTTCCCAGCATCAGTCCTTCCAATGAATATTCAGGACTGATTTCCTTTAGGATGGACTGGTTGGATCTCCTTGCAATCCAAGGAACTCTCAAGAATCTTCTCCAGCACCGCAGTTCAAAAGCATCAATTCTTTGGCACTCAGCTTTCGTTATAGGCCAACTCTCACATCCATACATGATTACTGGAAAAACCATAGCTTTGACTAGGGACCTTTGTTGTCAAAGTAATGTCTCTGCTTTTTAATATGGTGTCTAGGTTGGTCATAGCTTTTCTTCCAAAGAGCATCTTCTAATTTCATGGCTGCTGTCACCATCTGCAGTGATTTTGGAGCCCCAGAAATAAAGTCTGACACTGTTTCCATTGTTTCCCAATCTATTTGCTATGAAGTGATTGGACCAGATGCCATGATCTTCATTTTCTGAATGTTGAGTTTTAAGCCAACTTTTTCACTCTCCTCTTTCACTTTCATCAACAGACTCTTTAGTTCCTCTTCACTTTCTGCCATAAGGGTGGTGTCATCTGCATATCTGAGGTTATTGATATTTCTCCTGGCAATCTTGATTCCAGCCTGTGCTTCATTCAACCTGGAATTTTGCATAATGTACTCTGCATGTAAGTTAAATAAGCAGGGTGACAATATGCAGCCTTGACATACTCCTGTCCTGATTTGGAACCAGTCTGTAGTTCCACGTCCAGTTGTAACTTGCTTCTTGACCTGCATGCAGAGTTCTCAGGATGCAGGTCAGGTGGTCTGGTATGCCCATCTCTTTCAGAATTTTCCACAGTTTCTTGTGATCCACACAGTCAAAGGCTTGTCACTTCCACTGTATAATCATAAGGGATTTGATTTAGGTCTTACCTGAATGGTATGGTAGTCTTCCCTCCTTTCTTCAATTTAAGTCTGAATGTGGCAATAAGGAGTTCATGATCTGAGCCACAGTCAGCTCCCAGTCTTGTTTTTGCTGACTGTATAGAGCTTCTCCATCTTTGGCTGCAGAGAATATAATCAATTTGATTTAGGTATTGACCATCTAGTGATGTCCATGTAGAGTCTTCTCTTGTGTTGCTGGAAGAGGGTGTTTGCTATGACCAGTGCACTCTGTTGGCAAACTCTGTTAGCCTTTGCCCTGATTCGTTTTGTACTCCAAGGCCAAATTTTCCTGTTACTCCAGATATCTCTTGACTTCCTACTTTTGCATTCCAGTCTCCTATAATGAAAAGGACATCTTTTCAGGATGTTAGTTCTAGAAGGTCTTGTAGGTCTTCATAGAACCGTTCAACTTCAGCTTCTTCAGTACTACTGGTTGGGGCATAGAGCATTGGATTACTGTGACACTGAATGGTTTGCCTTGGAAATGAACAGAGATCATTCTGTCATTTTTGAGATTGTATCCAAGTACTGCATTTTGGACTATTTTGTTGACTATAATGGCTACAAAAATCAGGGTTAGCATGTGTTATTGTTGTAGTTGTGTTGTAAAGAGAGGAAACTATTTATTAATTTATTTATTTTGGGCTCTCCTGGGTCTTCGTTGCTGCGTAGGTCTTTCTCAGCTGCAGACAGCAGGGTCTACTCTCTAGTTTCAGTGTGCATTCTTCTCACTGTGCTGGCTTCTCTTGGTGCAAAGCACAGGCTCTAGGGTGCACGGGCAGTGGTTGTGGCACATGGGCTCAATAGCTGCTGCTTCTGGGCTCTAGGGCACAGCCTTAATAGTTGTGGCTCATGGGCTGCGTTGCTCTGCGGCATGTGAGATCTTCCCAGATCAGGGATTGCGCCTGTTATCTCTTGCATTGGCAGGTGGATTCTTCACCACTGAGCCTCCAGGGAAGCTGGCATGTGTTCTTAAAACCCTTTGCACTTTCTGCCTTTTCCCTATTCAATCCACTTGCCCTTGTCTCTCACTAGGTGCCAGATGAAGCAAAGAACTCACTGCTGCAGATGCAGACTCCTGAATAAATACCTTTCATACAATGTGACTCCTGGAGCCAAAGAAACATGTACAGGTGGGAAAGATGAACTCAGCGCAGGAATGCTGTCCTAGCTGGGTTAGAATTCCATCATGGGATGATCCCAGTAGATCATATGACCTTGGTCCCATCTTCTGAACAGCTGAATGACCTGCATCTTCAGAGCAAAGTATGTCCAACCACACATGGTCTGTTTCCCACAGACCATTTAGAATATCATGTTATTCCTAGAATGGGCACCCAATCAGACATCATTTAGTGTTCCCATTTAGCAGTTTTTCACTTCTGTCCATAACAAAAACTCCATAAAAGTCTGTTGACCCAGCTGAACTCAGCAATGAAGTCTAGTCCTGCTGCTAAAAGATGGAACATTTCTTAAGACTAGAGATAAGCCCTAACATTTGTAATCTCTACATCTGCATTTTGGTTTCTCTATCCCTACAGCAGCCAGCTCCTGATAGTCCATCAGACTCAGACGGTCAGCATCTCCCTGGGTGTCTTGGATAATCACAAGGCCATCCGCTCCTAGGGATGGATCACATCCGTCTCCCTGTGTTCCTGTTGTACTGTAACCCTCTGCCACTGCAGCACCACCTGCTTCACTGGCTCACTTCCTCTCCTAGACCGATCTTCTTGACAGCAGAGAAGGCGACACCATCATCGCTGCCTTCCTCTGTACCTGGAACATAGGAGGTCAACAGGAGACACATGTTAAGTGAACAAACGACTGCACAGTTTTGACTAATAGGGTTGACTTTCCTAGGTGATGCCTGTCCATCACCAACTCCCGGAGTTCACTCAGACTCACACCCATCGAGTCAGTGATACCATCCAGCCATCTCATCCTCTGTCGTCCCCTTCTCCTCCTGCCCCCAATCCCTCCCAGCATCACAGTCTTTTCCAATGAGTCAACTCTTCGCATGAGGTGGCCAAAGTACTGGAGCTTCAGCTTTAGCATCATTCCTTCCAAAGAAATCCCAGGGCTGATCTCCTTCAGAATGGACTGGTTGGATCTCCTTGCAGTCCAAGGGACTCTCAAGAGTCTTCTCCAACACCACAGTACAAAACCATCAATTCTTCAGTGCTCAGCCTTCTTCACAGTCCAACTCTCACATCCATACATGACTACTGGAAAAACCATAGCCTTGACTAGACGGACCTTAGTCGGCAAAGTAATATCTCTGCTTTTGAATATGCTACCTAGGTTGGTCATAACTTTTCTTCCAAGGAGTAAGCGTCTTTTAATTTCATGGCTGCAGTCACCATCTGCAGTGATTTTGGAGCCCAGAAAAATAAAGTCTGACACTGTTTCCACTGTTTCCCAACATCTATTTCCCATGAAGTGATGGACCGGATGCCATGATCTTCATTTTCTGAATGTTGAGCTTGAAGCCAACTTTTTCACTCTCTTCTTTCACTTTCATCAAGAGGCTCTTTAGTTCCTCTTCACTTTCTGCCTTGGTATAAAAGATCTTAGGCAGCTTTGATTTCTCACCTCATTTGGGTCAAACCCCAACTAGCATCTGAGAAAATATACTGGCATTGAATAGCACCCTACTAGCCACTGGACAGCCCCTTTCAACTATATTTGATGTTTAATGAATAGAAATCACCAATACTGTCCATCATCATCTGCCTGAGGCCCCTGGGACCCACCACATCCCAAATTCTTGAAATTCCTCCAAGAATATAAGTTTGGGACCCGACACTGATGCTCAGCAGAGAGGGGCTTTTGCTCACACTACCACTGAGATCATGCACTCTCTGGTCCATGGACAGCTAGGTGTGTCCCCGCAGACCATGCACAGGTAGAGGACCTTCATCTCTGGGCTTGAGTGGTGGCCCTGTTGTCCCCTTCCATGAAACTCTTTTCTGAGACTTCCCTGGTCATCTGGTTAAGAATCTGCCTTTCAACACAGGAGACATGTGTTCGATCCCTGGTCAGGGAACTGAGATCCCATATGCCACAACTCCAGAGAAGCCAACTGCCAGCAATGAAGAGCTGACATGCTGCAACCAAGACCTGACACACTCACATAAATAAATCATAAATGAATATTCAAAAAACAACAAAAAATGCCTCCTTAGTCATCCAGGCTTCCTATAAGACTGCCTTCTTGTGCCCCAGTCAGGTGAGCCGCCCTCTCCGTGCTTGCTTTATCCTGTTACCATGGCACCCATCACACCTTCCTATGACCACTCACCTGAGACAGGGATCTCCATAAGGGCCAGGAGTATGGCTTGTTCAGCATCTTAGCTGTAGTAGTTGAGCACAGCATCTGACCGAGAGAAAGTGCTTCCTAAGTGTCTGTCATAAGAACGAGTTACTAGATGGATGAATAACATCTTCTTCACGTGTATCAGCACACCATGATCTTCTCTTTTCCAGAATGATTACAACCCAGTTTTTCCTAAGGTAAATTTTCCCAAATTATTTTCTGTGAAATCTTGAGATCCATGAAATAATTGCTGTGCTGAAAAAGTAATCAATAAAGAGTAAAAAAAAAGTTCTTGGGATTTTTTTTTCTAAAATATAATTTAACACATTTGTTATTGTTCACATATATGTAAGAAAAGTGTGTGTGTGTGTGTGTGTGTGTATTCTTAATACAGTATATGATTATACTATATTAAAGCATAATCTGGTCTGGGCAGAAGAAATGGAGAAATAGCACACCCTACATTAGAATGCCTGGTGGACTCACAAACCTGGAACATTCCACGGCAGCATGATGCATACGGAGCTTGAATCATTTCGGATCACCTCATATTACCTTTTGGATATCTGTTGGTCTTTGTTACATATATTTCTTATAAAAGCACCATATATTTCTGATATTATTCAATGTTTATTGTACATTGAACATATGGATAAAATGTGATCGTTTCTTACAACAAACAGATCATCCAGAAAACTTACTATTCCTCTNGGATCACCTCATATTACCTTTTGGATATCTGTTGGTCTTTGTTACATATATTTCTTATAAAAGCACCATATATTTCTGATATTATTCAATGTTTATTGTACATTGAACATATGGATAAAATGTGATCGTTTCTTACAACAAACAGATCATCCAGAAAACTTACTATTCCTCTCTGCTGCTGCTGCTACTGCTAAGTCGCTTCAGTCGTGTCCGACTCTGTGTGACCCCATAGATGGCAGCCCACCACCGTCCCTGGGATTCTCCAGGCAAGAACACTGGAGTGGGCTGCCATTTCCTTCTCCAATGCATGAAAGTGAAAAGTGAAAGTGAAGTCGCTCAGTCGTGTCCGACTTTTCGCGACCCCATGGACTGCAGCCTTCCAGGCTCCTCCGTCCATGGGATTCTCCAGGCAAGAGTACTGGAGTGGGGTGCCATTGCCTTCTCCAACTATTCCTTTCTATTTTCATTCAAATTCACATTATATTTATAAGGTCCTTTGGTATCCATAAATATACTATTTTTTAAATGTTTCTTATATACAAAAGTCTGAGAAGTACTACCCTTATATAAATGTATCACTGAATTGTTGATATATCCAATCTGCTGGTTTCCTTGGGGAAATATGCAGAGATTTGGAAACAAAAGGAAGAGGAGATGAGGAGGTTGGAGGTAATAAAATGAGATTTCATGAAAGTTGAAATTGAAAAAGACATGAAGCTCTTATAAACCCTCTATTAACCAGGATACTGAAGGAGCTATAAAGCATACATGAATGGACAGAAAAAAAGCTTGTAAAGATAAAAATCCTCTGATTAGATTTTAAAACTAAAAACAGTGATATTTTTATATAATAGACTTGTATATGAACTGTCATGAAAAGTTTAAAATAATAAGTATGCAACCGTGTAAGTCAGATAAACATAAAGAAAAACGCAGGAGACGTTAAAAATTAGACAAAGCAATTTCCAGATGGCAAAAGGTAAAAAAAATAATAATTTCTTATAGATAAAATTAACAGAACAGTGAAGGCATATAGTAACAAGCTCATTGCTCATAAAAAGAGCAATTTTTTTAAATAACCACAAGTATTATATTTTAGAATGCTAAAACTCTATGTAGATAATTTACTATTTTTAAATAAGAAGAAGAAACTTGTAAACATTTTTACCAAAGTGTTGTTCTTAATGAATCCGCCACATTAGAGAAAGAGTGATGGGAAATAGAAAAGAAACTATAAAAACTAGAATTAATTTGAAAGCAAAGCTAGAGTACATAGTGTATATAGTAACATATATAAATCCATGTATTAATATAATTGGGCTTCCCAACTGGCTCAGTGGTAAAGAATCCACCTGCCAATGCAGGAGACATGGGTTTGATTCCTGGGTCAGAAAGATCCCCTGAAGGAGGAAATGGCAACCAAGAATTCCAGTATTCTTGCCTGGGAAAGCCCATGGACGGAAGAGCCTGGCAGGCTACAGCCCATGGGGTATCAAAGAGTCAGACACAACTGAGCGACTAAACAATAAGAGAGGAGTGTTATAAGAATAACAACTGCCACAGCAGCGTTTATCGTGTTCTTAAAAGCAGTGTGAGTATGGAGATTGAGCACTGCTTTCTAGCTTTGGCTCTGCCACTCACCAGCTGTCAGATGGGGGCCTTGGAGAACTCTTGGCTTCAGTTTCCCTTTACTGGTATAGGGCTACTTACCCTACAGGGTCATTATGAGAATGAAACAACATAACAGATGGGAAACAGTTTTTAATTTATAAAATGCTACAGGAACATTGACTTTTATTACTGTTAGTGATATCATTTTGTTACACTGAGAAGAAATTTGTCTATCTTATACTTACAGCTCCCAATGCTCATTCCCTATAGGAGGCCCCCAATACTTCTAGGAAACAAACAATCATATTGAGGCAGGCTGAATTTAAAAGTAAATCACTCCATGATTCAGTCAGGAGCCAAGAAATGCTGGCTGCTCCTCGAATCTTCCAGCAAGGAATGGATCTCTCCCTAGGGCCTACAGAAGTAAGTAGCTCTCCTTTCACCTTGATTTTTAACCCCTTAAGGATTATTTTGGATTTTTGACCTTCACAACTGTCAGAGAGTAAGTTGTGTTATTGTAAAACTTAAAAAAATAAATAAATAAATAAAACTAAATCACTCCAGGACACATAGACTGATAGAATCTCAGTTGGAACCAGAATCCCATCTTACCATCACAGACAAGCCACCTAGACAGAGTTATGCCTTAAATTATATTTTATAGAGGAAATATAAAATCTGTGGAAAGGTACTAACATCTCCTAGCAGAGGCTGGTCTCTTAGTTGCCTCCCAAGGAACTGGTATCTAATGGTGGGAACCAGTACACGCATAAAATATTGTAATGTAAGGCATAAAGCACTAAGGCTATTAGCTGGACACAGGAAGAGTGTTAGAGAGCTATAGAGAAGATAAAGGTCACCAGTACCTGGGGAAAGGAATCAAAGACATCTTTCTGAAAGAGTAATTTTTGAATCAGGCTTTGCAAGGCACACAGACGACCAGCTTGGGACAGTGGAAAGGGCATGGACTCTCAGTTCAACAAATGACCTGTTGCTGCTGCTGCCACTGCTGCTAAGTCACTTCAGTCGTGTCTGACTCTGTGCGACCCCATAGACGGCAGCCTACCAGGCTCCCCCATCCTTGGGATTCTCCAAGCAAGAACACTGGAATGGGTTGTCATTTCCTTCTCCAATGCATGAAAGTGAAAAGTGAAAGTGAAAGTGAAGTCGCTCAGTTGTATCCAACTCTTAGCGACCCCATGGACTGTAGCCTACCAGGCTCCTCCGTCCACGGGATTTTCCAGGCAAGAATACTGGAGTTGGGTGACATTGCCTTCTCCGACCTATTGTTGGCCCCGCTCAAACCATAGCTTCTCCCTCTGAGCCTCAGTTTCCTCATCCACAGAGCAGGGATAAAGCTACTAGCGAGAAAGGATTGCTCCTAGGGCTAAATTAGTAAACAAATAAATATTTCAACTGTAGGGATTCCCAGGTGGCTCAGTGGTAAAGAATCTGCCTGCAGTGATGGAGACTTTCATTTGATCCATGGGTCAGAAAGATCCCCTGGAGAAGGAAATGGCAACCTACTCCAATATTCCTGCCTGGAGAATCCCATGGACAGAAGAGCCTGGTGGGCTATAGTCCACGGGGTCTCAAAGAATCAGATACAACTTAGCCACTAAACAAAAAGAGCAAAGATACTGCTCTAGGATGGCTCCAAATTATGTTTCTAAAAACAGAAGGTAATAAACCAACCAGGGGATATTTATGGATCATTCTACATATGTCCAGCAAGGTGCTGAGAGTGATTTGAGTACCATGAAATTCAGTATTTCCTTTTTTTTTTCTTTTCCACATTTATTAGGATATTGACAAATACCATGTGTAAGTTTAAAGTATACAGTGTAATGATTTGATACACGTATATTGCAAAATGATTACCACAACAAGGTTAGTTAATACCTGTATTTTCTCACATATAGAATTACAGTATTTCTTAATTCTAAGATAACATTGATTTTAAGAAACATTACTGATATAATAACTTTTAGGTTGAAGAGAAGGAAAAAGAGATTATGTAATATGTACATATCAACTGTAAGGTCCATACAGATTTCAGAAAAAATGAAATTTGAAAGAGAAAGTATGTCTTTGAATTTGAGACAATGTGGTCTTAAGATGTGCCCTCTACTTTCCAAAAGTAAGCAGCCCCATTGGCATGATATGACTACCATGATGAAAAAGAGAACAAAACAGCCCAAGCAAGTACATAATGCGGGTCTTGGTCTCTCCTTTTCTGCAAAACACTTGGAGATCCACAAAAGGGAAGCCTACTTTGTATTGCTTACAACTCACCACTCTAGGCCATGTGTTCAGGGATTCTCCACCAGGTTTAAGGAGTCCTGAAGATAGCCCCACTTTTGGTAGCCTGCAGGATTGCAAATGACATTCAAGTAAGTAAAGCTTGAATTCAACAGCATTTCCTGAGCATCTATTCTGTGCCCACAGTCGAGCTGAGTGCTACATGTGGAAGACCCAACACCTTGCTCATCCCTGCATTCCCCACAGCCCCTGGAACACCACACAACACACAGTAGGTGTGTGTGGCTGGCATTTTGCCAAACTGAGCTAAACTGATTCTACTATCCACATGAAGTTCAAGTTCTTCTACAAAGGAACTACTGTGCTGGTTATAAAGTTTGTTTGGGTCTTTCTATAACATCTTATGGAAAAACCCAAACAAACTCTTTGGCCAACCTAATAGAACCAATCACTGGCCAACCTAATGGAACCAATCATTGGGCAGATGGGTCGTGTCCCTGCTTCTCAGAATGTCTGTGGTGATGGACCAGGTTTTTATTCTCAATCTTTTGTGAAATACAAAATCACATAATTTTATGCCATAGGGATGCCAAATTTCTGTAATATTTCTCAGTTTGCTCTCAGTTTCTGTACTGATCTCATCAAGGACCCATAAGAGTTTGCAGATTGACACCCAACTGACACCAGTACACAGATCACACTTGGAGTAACATGTTTGAGTAACACGATTCCAAAATCCTTCCTTATATACTACATGGAGATCTCAGAATCACATGGGAAATTTATCAACTGGCAAGCTTTGGAAAGCATTTAATAATGATGATGATGAGATCATCACTTTTCAAGTGCTTCTTATGTGGAAGGCTCTGTTGATGATTAGGAACCAGCCCCATCACATCTTCTCCTGAAGGAGACTGCTGTCAGTGGGCGGAGATCAACCAGTGGACACTTCTGTTCTTTTTTCCATCTCTTGACTGGAGCAAGAGAAGGTATCACTGGCAATAGAAAACATAGGGCTCTGGAAGCCAGATGGCTTTGGATATAAGCCCTACAGTACTATTTACCATCTACATGAGGTAGGGCAAGTAGGCACTTCACAGAACCTCAATTATTCCATCTGGACATAGGAGCCCCTCCCCCATACATGGAGTTATTGTTTTAAACATACAGCGGCTTGCTGTGGTGTTGATACCTTAAAGAAAAGCAGTCAAGTGATTTGGTACAGGTCTGAATGAGGGATTACTAGCAGACAGAAAAATTCTGATAAGACCCTCAGAGTAATAAAGGTTTCAAAGACTCTATGATGAAAAACATCTGAAGGATGAGAAATACTTGACTTAGAAACAGTTTTTAGAGGACAACAGAATTGCCTTCATTTAAGAAGAGACAATCCCTTGGAATGAGCATAGATAGACCTCTCCTGGGTGGCCCCAAAGCCTAGAACCACAGTCAGTATGAAAAAACTATAGAGAGACAGATTTTGCTCAAAGGAAGAAGTTTCTGACAACCAGAATCTTCCAAAGATGGAAGGGGCCAGCTGTACTGGAGTGAGTGGCCACTTGTGTGTGAAACCTGTGTCCCCTTGTCACAGAAGCTGGTAGTGGGTGACCTTAGTTTTTCAGACCAATGATTGGTCTAGGTGGTCTCCAGGTGTGTTCTGGGGCTTCCATTACAACTCTGAAAATCCAAGGAGAAACTTTTCCACTGTGGGAAGAGTCTTCTCAGCCTTCTGTTCATTTGGGCATAAAAGGTAGGACAGCTGGGAAGATGTCAATCAGTCAATCAGAACTACTAAAAATGGCAGTGCATGCTGAAAAGTGGTCCTAAGATCCCTTTTATTTGTCTGTCCCTGTGTAGTACATGAAACATCTTCACACACTGGCTCGCCCACAGCTCTGGGAGGTAAAAATCATTATCATGCCCAACTTGCAAAGATGAAGCGAAGACTCAGAGAGAAGCTTTTAGTTCAGAAAAGAACTCATATCCCGTAAGTTAGAGACCTGGAGCTCAAGTCCAATTTGCTGATTCCCAGTTCTCAGCTCTTGTCACTGCTGCCTCCTCCCATCTTTTCTGAGACATAGTGCCTATCCCAGGTAACCATTCCTGTTATTTAATCCCTAAATTGTGTCTGACTCTTTTGCAACTCCATGGACTGTAGCCCACCAGGTTCCTCTGTCCATGGTATTTCTCAGGCAAGAATGCTGGAGTGGGTTGCCATTTCCTTCTCCAGGGGATCTTCCCCGCCCAGGGAGTGAACCCATATCTCCTGCATTGCAGGTGGACTCTTTACCACTGAGCCACTAGGGAAACCCAGACATTCCTACCCCAGCATTTAAACTGTTTGTGAAGGTCAGATGAGGCAAGTACTTGAAAAGGCTTTGAGCTGCTAAGATGATTTCCTTCCTCCTCCCTCTTCCCTCCTTCTTTCTCTTGCTTTCTTTTCTTCCTTAAATGTTTACTGAACAGATTTAAAGTTCCAAGCACCACGGCGATCAGCTGAGATGCAAAGATGCATGATATACAGTCTTTGCCTTCAAGGAGCTGCCAGTCTGGCTGGGAGTTACAGATAGGTTTAAAAACAATCCACAAGTGTATCAACAGTGCAAAAATAGATATGATGAAGATTGCTCTGAGGCAGGGGTGATTAATTTGGGAAGGCAAGCGGGACAGTTAGAGAAGTCTTCCTGGAGGAAGTGATATCTAAACTAGGTTTGGAAGACTTGCAGTTTCCCAGGCAGGTGTTGAGAACATTTGGGCAGGAAGAAGAGGGTATTCCAGGGAAAGAAGGGAACATTTACTAAGGCATGGAGATGTGGGCCAACACGGTGTATTTAGGAGCAATACACTAGAGCTGCTGTATTGAGTAAGGACCAGGAGCGGTAAGAAACAGGACTAGGGAGGTCGGAAAGGATCAAAGGAATATTCAATGTCAATTTAAGGAGCTTTGGAGAGTTTTGAAAGTGGTTCAGCTCCTGGTGGGGGTGAGAGAGTGGGAGAGGGGCTAAAGAGAGGGTTTGAAGGACAGGATGGTTTCATGGCAGAGCATGAGATTAGTGGTCTCAGAGAAGAGACCAAGAGTGACACGTTATATCAATTAGGTGACTCCCAGTGACTAGTGTGATGCTAACATGCTGTGTGTGTGGACTGAATTGGAAGCAAATGACTCTAGAGAAAAAAGTGGTTCAGTTCAAGAAGAGGCATCAGCAGGGACTTAGACTGGGCACATGGATATCAGAGTGTAGAACAGCTAAGAGGGGAGAGGCTATGCATTCACAGTCCTTCTCTTCCATATTCCCAGGTACAACCTCAGCCCTTCTCTGCAGCTCTGCGCCCCAGGAGACTGACCTCTGCTGACCGCACCTTCTGCACCCCCTAGAGCTGGACTTCTGCATTCAAACAGTGGGAAGGAAGCTCCAGCAAGCAGGGCAGAGGAAGCAGTCATCATGGGGTTTCTTCCCCGCTCCCTCCCTGCTGCTGCATAGCCTTTCTGGTATTTCCCACCAAGTAGTCCTTCCTCCATGGTTCTAGTTCTCTCTTTGCTTCATCATCTTTATTTATTCCCTTGTCTCTTCAATCCTAGAGGTGGTAACAGCTTCCAGCATTTCCTAGTCTCTGGGTGCCTCGATATTCCTTGCTCGTAACACTAACCCTGCCCCCACCTCTCTGTCCCTTCATTAATGACTCTTCAGTTGAACCATGTGAGATGAGTTCTGCCTCCTGCCATGAGCCTGACTGATTCAGGGGTCAGGGTGAGATACAGGTCTGGAGCGAGGCAGGGCCATGGCAACGATCTGAGGGAGGGATGCTGTGGTAGTGGGGGTGAGGAAAAGGGAGCGGAGCGGAGGCTCTTTCCAAGGGAAGCCATGTGCCTTGATTTCGGCTTGTGCTGGTCTCCAGGAGGGGGAAGGTCCTGGGGGACTGAATAAGTGGTGGGGCCCTCCCCTAAATGGAGAATTCATGAGAAGCTGTTCTGGTGGATCAATGAGGTCAGTTTTGATCCCCTGAGTTTGAGGTGCATCAGGAAGAGATGTCCAGGAGACCAGTGGATCAAAGGGTCTCCACCTGGGGACAAAGCCAAGGCACCAGCAGCACAGAGCTGACAGTTAAGGTCCACAAACAACAGAGAAGTGCATTAAATTCGCCACAAACCCACCCCCTTGGTTCTTCCTTAACAATTATTGTTATATAAAGAAGTAGAGCTTCAGGACCCAAGATGTCACATGAAGGCTCTTGTGACAAGCTGCTTGCCTTGGTTAACTCCCCCCTTTTAAAGATGTAGGGGTTTGTTTTTCACATCCACAATTTTCCCTGGCATTCCATTTAGTAATTCCTATTTTTCACCACCAGATTGTTTGCTGGGGAAAAGAACAAAAACAGCAACAGATGTCTTTGTTTGGGGGTTTTGCAAAACTCTCTGGTTAAGATAACACTTTCAATTAAAGAAATTATATCATCCAAATACCATATGCCGACAAGCCCTCATTTGCAAAAAATCACCTGCTTTCAGAAACTGTTTGAAGAGTCCTCTCACACCATCCTTCAATCATTCAGTCGGACATTGAAACAGATCCCTTCCCTTCTCTCGTCTGGATTATGAAAGCTTCAGTTCAGAAAGCTTTCAAGAGAGCATCCTCTGATTTGTCCTCGGGAGTCTGCAGGCATTCATCACCAATTGCTCAGACTTCACACACATGTGTGTGCTCACACACACACACACACCCCCCAACACACTCTTCTTGTGCGTAACCTGTGCTATTCATTGTATATCAGGGCCTGGCACATTGTAGTTCAGTTCAGTTCAGTCCAGTCACTCAGTCGTGTCCGACTCTTTGCGACCCCATGAATCGCAGCACACCAGGCCTCCCTGTCCATCACCAACTCCCAGAGTTCACTCAAATTCATGTCCATTGAGTCGGTGATGCCATCCAGTCATCTCATCCTCTGTCGTCCCCTTCTCCTCCTGCCCCCAATCCCTCCCAGCATCTGGGTCTTTTCCAGTGAGTCAACTCTTCCCATGAGGTGGCCAAAGAATTGGAGTTTCAGCTTTAGCATCAGTCCTTCCAATGAACACTCAGGACTGATCTCCTTTAGAATGTACTGGTTGGATCTCCCTGCAGTCCAAGGGATTCTCAAGAGTCTTCTCCAATACCACAGTTCAAAAGCATCAATTCTTTGGCACTCAGCTTTCTTCACAGTCCAACTCTCATACCCATACATGACCACTGGAAAAACCATAATCTTGACTAGATGGACTTTTGTTGGCAAAGTAATGTCTCTGCTTTTGAATATGCTATCTAGGTTGGTCATAATTTTCCTTCCAAGCAGTAAGTGTCTTTTAATTTCATGGCTGCCATCACCATCTGCAGTGATATTGGAGCCCAAAAAAATAAAGTCTGACACTGTTTCCACTGTTTCCCCATCTATTTCCCATGAAGTGATGGGACCAGATGCCATGATCTTAGTTTTCTGAATGTTGAGTGCACATTGTAAACACTTAGCAAATCACTGTGGAATAAATTCATTTCTTTTTTCCTTCCTTCCTCCCTCTTTCCATCCTTGTTTCTTCTATGGCTTCACATTTTCTGAAGGACTCCTGTGCCATACAGTTGCTAAGCACTGGAAGTACAAAGAGAATTAAACAGATACCCTGCCCTCAAGACACCCACAGTCTAGAAGGAAGATTGCCAAGTAACAGGAGAGATCCTGGGAGGAACATGAGCTCCTTAGGGGCAAGAACCAGTACTAATTCCCCACATAGTTCCTTTTTTATTTAGGGCCAGGAGTTCAACGGGCATTTAGTGTTTGTGGAGCAAAATATCTGTTGAATGGAGTATATCCTATCATGACAAGCAGGCCCCAAACTGCAGAAGCAAAGGAAAAATGATCCTAAGATTATAAGGGAGCTGCGAGCAGTGGGATGTACCCCAAGAGCTGGAAAAGCAGGGGTGATGGCGAGAGGCCAGGACCTGCTGGGCTGTCAGAAGCAGTTCAGCCAAAGCATGGAGTCATGACAGGGCTTATGACTTACATGGTTGCCACGGCGAGCAATCCAGTTTGGTCACAACATCAACATCAATCACAATATCAACTGAGAGGAAGACTCCACATGATCCAAGTCCCATTATAGCAGATCTTTAGAGTCTGCTTAGAGTCTACGTTTTGTTAGACGCTGGAGAACCACGACAGGCTGTGACAAATATGAAGTGGAACTTCATCCAGCTCAAAGCTGCTGTAATAGACTCTTCCCTGTGTTGTGAATGTTGATTTGTCCAGAAACAATTTCAGAGTGGGAATTTGGATTCAATATGTTCTGCTGGATAGTCTCCATTTGCCCATCCAGATCTACTCACCCCATATCTCATCTGCCTCTCTGCCCCAGAAGGCTGACCTTATAAAGAACATCAACTGGCTCCCTTGTGCTCTGGCTTTCAGTTGGATTTGGCCAGTGGGAAGCACCAGTAGGAGATCAGGAGGTGAGAGAAAAGTGAGGTTCAGATATTGGCTCCCCTGGCTCCTTCAGTGTCAGGTGGTTGTGGGTTAAAAGGCCACAGCTCCTGAAAAGTGGCCCTCTCTATATGGCTACACCTTTTGGTTGATAACTGGTCCTTCCTCTCAGTCCTTTAGGCCTGAGGACAGTTAAAATCCCCCTTCTGTTATTAGCTCTATCTAGCTAGGTAGTGCTAGATAGGATTGAGCACTGTCCTTTGTTGCTTGCTCTAACCCTGTCTATAACTCCTTAAATAATTATTCTTCTCAAATTGACCAGTTTGAGTGTGCCAAGAATCTTATATGAATACCTACCATATGCCAAGCACAATCTGAGATGTTTTACATACATGTCTTTCAAGTAATCCTCCCAAACAAATCTGCAGGTAAATATTAATATTTCTATTTACAAATTTTAAACATACTTGAAGTTCACACATTTTAGATAACTAGTAAAAACCATCTTCTACAACTTGGAATCTCCCTATTTAGATAGTACCTGACAGCTCCTTGACTGAATGTGTGAATGACCACAAGTCTGTGCATGCCAAATACTAATATGAGCATTAGAGATCACAGGCGTGTTTGAAATGCAGTGGTGGGAGGAATGGCTTTCGAATCAGAAAGAGCAGAACCCTAATCCAACCAAGTGGGGTTTATTCCAGGTATGCAGGGCTGGTTCAATATTTAATATAATCCATTGTATCAACAAACTAAAAAAGGAAAATCACATAATCATATCAATAGAGGAAGAAAAACTATTTGAAAAAATCCAACTCATGATAAAGCCCATTCATGAACATGAAGGGACCTAGGGATTGTCATACTGAGTGAAGTAAGTCAGACACAGAAAGACAAATATAATACGATATCGCTTATTATGTGGAATCTTTTTTTTTAAAGGGCACAAATGAACTTACAAAACAGACATAGAGTAACTGATAGAGAAAACACACTTATGGTTGTCAAAGGGGTAGAAGGCAAAGAGATATACTGGGAGATGGGGATTGACATATATACACTCTTCCTCTTATTGGGCAGTGTTCATCCATGTCAACTCTCTGTGACCCCATGGATTGCAGCCCACCAGGCTATGTACACACTGCCGCCGCTGCTGCTAAGTGGCCTCAGTCGTGTCCGACTCTGTGAGACCCCACAGACGGCAGCCCACTAGGCTCCCCTGTTCCTGGGATTCTCCAGGCAAGAACACTGGAGAGGGTTGCCATTTCCTTCTCCAATGCATGCAAGTGAAAAGTGAAAGTGAAGTTGCTCAGTCGTGTCTGACTCCTAGCGACCCCATGGACTGCAGCCCACCAGGCTCCTCCAGCCATGGGATTTTCCAGGCAAGAGTACTGCAGGGGGCTGCCACTGCCTTCTCTGATATACACACTACTATATATAAAATAGATAACTGATAGGGACCTCCTATTAGTTATCCTATTAGTTAGGGACACAGGGAACTCCTCAATACTAGAATCTTAAACAAGAGTGGATATATGCATAACTGATTCACTTTGCTGTACACTTGAAACTACCACAACATTGTAAATCAGCTATACTCCAATAAATTTTTTTTAATTAAAAACCCCATTCATGATAAAAACTGAGTAAACCAGGAACGTACAGAAACTTCTCAACTTGGTGAAGACTATCTACAAAAATCCTACAGCTTATACAGCATATTTAATGATAAGAAAATGAAATTTTCCCACTAAGTTCAGGTACAAGGCAAGGATGTCCCTTCTCATTGCTCCATTTAACATCATACTGAAAGTCTTTACTAATGCAATATGACAAGAATAAGAAATTTTAAAGTACACAGTTTGGGAAGGAAGACATAAGACTGTTTGCAGATGACACAATCATCTAAGTAAAAAATTCGGAATAACTAACAAAAAAGAAAAAGGACTCCTGAGACTATGAGGCAATCATAGAAAAGGTGCAGATAAAAAGTCAGTTCCTTTCCTATATACCAACAATGAATAAGTGGAATTTGAAATTAAAAACACTACTACTCAAGAAAATGAAATACTTAGGGATAAATCTTACAAAATATGTAACAGAGCTAAATGAGGACCACAAAACTTTGATGAATGAAATCAAAGAACTAAAGAAATGAAGAGATACTCCATGCTTATGGATAAGAAGGCAAAGTGTAGTCAAGATGTCAATTCTTCCCAACTTGAGCTACTGATTTAGTGCACTTCCAATCACAATCCCAGAAAGTTATTTGGTAGATACCAACAAATTGATTCTAAAGTTTACATGGAAGGGCAAAAGACCCAGAGGAGCCAACACAGTATTGAAGGAGAACAAAATTGAAGGACTGACCCTCCTCAGCTTCAAAACTTACTATAATACTACAGTCATTAGACAGTGTGGTATTGGTAAAAGAATCGCAAATTGATCAATGGAACGAACAGAGATCCCGGAAACATATCCCCATAAATACTATCAACTGATCTGTGACAAAGAAGCCAAGGGAATACAATGGAACAATGACCGTCTTTTCAACCAATGATGCTGGGACAACCAGCCATCCATCCATATGCAAAAAAAAAAAAAAAAAAGAGAGAGAGAGAGAAAAGAAGAAGAATGTTTACACAAACTCCTTCACAAAAATTAACTCAAAGTAGATCACAGACCTAATCGTAAAATGCAAAATGATAAAACTCTTAGATACACAGGAGAAAACCTAGATAACTTTGAATATGGTCATGCCTTTTTAGATACAGGACCAAAAACAAACTCCTTGAAAGAAATAATTGATAAGCTGAATTTCATGAAAAGTAAAACCTTCTGCTCTGTGAAAGACAATGTTAAAAGAATGAGTCACAGACTAGGAGAAAATGTTTGTAAAAGACACATCTGCTGCTGCTGCTGCTAAGTTGCTTCAGTCGTGGCTGACTCTATGCGACCCCATAGACAGCAGCCCACCAGGTTCCCTCATCCCTGGGATTCTCTAGGCAAGAACACTGGAGTGGGTTGCCATTTCCTTCTCCAATGAATGAAAGTGAAAAGTGAAAGTGACATCAATCAGTCGTGTCCGACTCTTAGTGACCCCATAGACTGCAGCCTACCAGGCTCCTCTGTCCATGGGATTTTCCAGGCAAGAGTACTGGAGTGGGGTGCCATTGCCTTCCATCTAGTAATAGACTATTGTACAAAATATATGAAGAACCCTTAAAACTCAACAATAAGAAAACAAGCCCAATTTTAAGAGAGAGGTCATCAAAGAAAATGCTGTGCTGTGCTTACTTGCTCAGTTGTGTCTGACTCTGCAATCCTAAGGACTGTAGCCTCCCAGTCCATGGAAATTCTCCAGGCAAGAATACTGGAGTGGGTTGCCACGCCCTCCTCCAAGGGATCTTCTCAACCAAGGAATCAAACTCAGGTCTCCCACACTGCAGGCAGATTCTTTACCATCTGAGCCAGGGAAGCCTATGAATACTGAAGTGGGTAGTCCTTCTCCACAGGATCCTTCTCCAAAGGATCTTCCCGACCCAGGAATTGAACTGGGGTCTCCTGTGTTGCAGGCAGATACTTCCCTGAACTGCCAGGGAAACCCATCAAAAAAGATATACATATGGCAAATAAGTATTGGGATGGCTAAAAAGTTCATCAGGACTTTTGCAACAACTTATGGAAAAGTTTAAACGAACTTTTTGGCCCACCCAATATGTGAATCAATGCTCCACATTATACATCATCAGGGAAATGCAAAATAAAATAATGACATACCACTGTACACCTATTAGAATGGCCAAAATCAAGAATGCTGACAATACTAAATGCTAGTGAGGAGGTGGAGCAACAGGAGTTCTCATTCATTGCTAGTGGGAATACAAAATGGTATAGTCACTTTGGAAGATAGTTGGATAGTTTCTTATAAAAACAAAACATACTGTTACTGAATGATCCAGCGATCACACTCCTTGGTGTTTAACCAAAGGAGCTGACAACCTATGTCTACACAAAAACCTGCACGTGGATGGATGCTCATAACAGCTTTATTATTATTTATAACTGCAAAAAAATTTGGAGGCAACTGAGATGTCTTCAGTAGGTGAGTGGATAAACACACTGTGGTACATCCAGACAATGGAATATTACTCAGTGCTAAAAAGAAATGAGCTATCAAGCCATGCAAAGACATGAATGAAACTTAAATGCATATTACTAAGTGAAAGACGTCAATCTGAAAAGGCTACACACTATGATTACAACTATATGATAGTCTACAAAAGGTAAAACTATGGAGATTAGTAAAAGATTACCAGCTGCTGGAGTAGGCAAAGGTGAAGAGGACGAGGAGATGGAATAGACCAAGCACAGAGGATTTTTAGGGTCCTGAAAATACTCTGTATGATAAAGACACAAATCATTACACATTTGCCCAAACCCATAGAAGGTACAACACCAAGAGTGAACTCTAAGGTAAATTATGGACTTTACCTTAGAGTTTATGGACATGTAGTTTTGTCCTTGGTAAAAAATGCACCATTCTGATGAGTGATATTGGCAAGGGGCTGTGCATGTGTAGGGGCAGGGCTATTATTAGCAACCTCTGTACCTTCCTCTCGATTTTGTTGTAAATCTAAAACTGCTCTTAAAAAATATTCTAACTCCACTACTGACTAGATCTCTTAGCCTTATTTCCTTATATGGACCTTTGGATAAAAATTCCTACTACATAATATGGTTATAAGGTTTAACCAAGATAATATTCACAAAGTATCCAGAATACAACAAGTATTTTATAAATGATAGACTTATTTTACACAGAAAATATACATATATATTCTATATAGTCATATATATATATATCTCATCCTGATTAGTACTCAGATCAGTGATGAAAACCACATTATTGGACAGATAGCCTCAATCAAGTACCCTTTTCTTTTACTTACAAATGACTGCTTCACGCATACACATATACAAATGTAGTAGCCAGTTGAAGTTGTTAGTTACCTTATTAGTTAAATGGAGTTGCCAGCGCTTAAAGCTTCCTATTTAGACCCGGCTTCAGTCTTCTGGTCCCTGGGTCATACTCAGCCCTCCCAGCACCTCACTGTAGAGTCTAAAGAACATCTTGCAGTCTGTAGAGAAGATACTTCTGTGTTTTATTCTTCAAGCTCCAACCTCTTCGATTGGAAGCAGCAAACCTTTCCAAGACACATGACAGTTACTCACTTAGGAGTGAGCCACAGGTCTTTCCTGGCTGGCTTTGCCAACTCCTCTTTTTAATTGTTTCTGGGGGAGGGAAAAACTTCATGTTAATGGAATTCCAGAAAAGAATGTTATGGTGACAAAGCAGGGAGAAAGCTCAGACAATGAGAGGAAATGGTGAAAGATTCCCTTTCATCTTCTAACGGCCGTTTGGGGCTGCACATGCCCTGCCCTGGGAACAGACTCCCAGGGCAAAGGTTCACCGCGATGAGCAGACCATATTTTGTGAGTGCATAGTTACTCTTCCTTCCGTTTGTTAAAAATATTTTTCTAACCAGGTCTCCGGAATCAAATATAAACATTGCAAGAATGGTTTCATTCCTTCCAAAACAGCATTTCCCTCTCAGCATCTATCTAACGCCCCTGTTGAGAATTTGAGTATCTAGATAAATGGACCCAGGCCTTTGAGATCTTGGGGACAAGAGGTGTGCCGTAACAGAATACATAAGCTCTATTCTGGTTCTGTTTCATTTCCCAAGCAACCCGGTAAAAAGAAAGCCCTAGGGGAATCTAGGGCAGGGCTCTGGTTTGTTCTTCATTGGTCGTGGAGTCTCAGCCATGCAAAGAAAATGGGGTGGTGTGAAGGAAGCAAATTTGAACTGAAAAGCCCTGCTTTTGCAGCCTGTCTCCTGCATTTATTAGCAAGTGAGTCAACCCATCTGACTCTCAGTTTCTTCAGCCAGGCAATGGAGACAATTACCTCCATCTCTCAGAGCTGGCAAGAAGATCCAAAAATACCGTGCCTGGGACTTCCTTGGTGGTCCAGTGGCTAAGACTCTGCACTCCCAATGCAGGGGACCCAGGTTCAATCCCTGGTCAAAGAGCTAGATACTACAAGCCACAACTAAAGATCCCACGTGCCACAACTAAGATGGGCTGCAGCCAAATAAATAAATAAATTTAAGTCCCTTTATTCTGTACATTAAAAAACCACTTTGCCTCCTGGTTTGGCCTCTCGGGGCTGGTTTCTTTGATGGGGTGCAGGGCTGGGGCTGGTTGACACGTGTGGTGGCCCCACCCCACCCCATCCCCGCAGCTGCTTCTAACAAGAAACAGTGAGCTCCTTGAAGCTGTTGGCTATCGACCTGAAGTCACCCCAGGTTGAATCTTCGAGATCCACAACTTTCTCACAGGCTGGGATATAACTTCTCCAATGGAAAGGTTCCTCAAATCAAGGAGTCCACCACTCTCTTGTTTTAATTTACTTTATGGTCTAGGAATAAAGAACCACCACAAATATAGCAACACAGATGTTGTTGGAAGTGATTGCTGAGAAGAATGAGGAGGAAGAGAACCAGTGTGACACAGTTGCTGGGGAGACCAGACTGGCTAGAGGGGCTGTCTGAGTCAAGGTGAGCTAAACCGTTCCAGTTGTGGCCAACTCTTTGCAACCTTATGGACTGTAGCCCACCAGGCTCCTCTCTCCATAGGATTCTTCAGGCAAAAATACTGGAGCAGATTGCTATGCCTTGCTCCAGGGGCTCCTCCTGACCCAGGTATCAAACCTGCATCTCCCACAGATCCTGCATTGCAGGTGCATTCTTTACTGCTGAGCCACCAGGTTGAGCCAATAGAAGCCCTTCAAAACCTGGCTCAGGCATCTCCTCCTCCAGGAAGGCTTCCCTGACCACATCCTCCAGCCTGAGATGGGTACCCTCCAGGCACCAATCCCCTGTGCTCACTTCAATCACAACACTTACACATGGGGCACTGTATGCTTCCAATTGTTCTCTTTGTGAGCAAGTGATAGGAAATTATTAATCTTGTGAGCCCAACAGTGGGCATAGTGCTTGTCATACAGTACTTTTGCCCAAAATGTTAAATGCTCTGGAATGAATTGGTGTCTACTGCTACTCCTAATAGCAGTACCAAGGAGGTACCGCCCCTCACTGGGACACAGTCACAAGTAATGCTGAAAATCAAATGGGTGGTAACTACACGGAGCCATGGAAATCATCCCATTCATGGTTCATGGCAGGAAGGACCCAGTGAGTGGAGGATGAGTAGGGAAAGCAGAACCAGCCCCTTCCCTCTCTCTGCTCACACCAAGGAAAGGAGAATGGGCAGCAGGGTTCCAGCTCATGAGGCTTGAGTTCGAGTCTAACTTCTGCCCCAGGAAGACCTGAGGTGTCAAGCAGGGAAAGTAAGGAAGATGCCCAGGAATTTAGACTAGACAGCTTGATGTGAAGAAGAAAAATTATAGCTTACAGGTTGTAAGAGTGCCAGGATGGATCTAGCTTGCTGGCAGTAAAATTGTCCCTTGGCCCAAAGGGCTGCTGCTACTGACAATCAACTAAGAGAACACAGGATGGCAGAAGCGGACACGGGGAATGCCTTCATCACAGTGATGCTAACACAGCGAAACTATTCAGGCTCTGTTTGATACTTATCAGTACAGATCTCCGGGGAGCTATATTTTTATTAACTTCCTCTTTGGGACTGTGTAATTGAAGGCAATCAGAAAAAGAAAATTATTTCATTCTGAAATTATCTCTCTTCTCTCAGTGCCAAAGATGTGAGATCACCTTGTACCTTAAATAGAAAAGTCTCCATGCTACAAACTGTGCAAAAATGAAAGATCAGAAGATGGATAAGATGGGGCCTTCGTTTGTCTGCGTCCCTCTCATGTGTAAGCAAGACAGAAGCTGGGGGTTGGGGGATGGGGGTGGATAGTCTGCTCAGAAGAGACCATATGGGAAGCCGGGCCAAAGGCTTTCCTTGAGTGCTTTCAGCCAAGAAAGGAGGAAAAAGTAGAGAAGTTCTTTCCATGAGATGCTTCACGACAGTTCACAGGTATAGATCAAGGTTTATCAACCCTTGACACTACTGACATTTGGTGCTAGATGGTTCTTTGCTGTGGGACCATCCTGTGCACTGCAGGAGGTTAAGCAGCATCCCTGGTCCCTGCTCACTAACGCCAGTGACAACCGAAGATCCCTCCAAATGTTCCCAAACATCCCTGAAGGGGCAAAATTACCCACCTCCACCTCCGACCTCAAATGCAGAACTACTGGTCTCGAGGAACAGTGAAACTTATAGTCAAGTCTGAGCTTGGATAGGGCTTCCCAGTAGAGATCTTGAGCGTGTAGGAGGCTCTGGACAACATATGGTCCTACTGACATTATTACTAGACTGTCTTCTCAACATCCAAAAATTGAATCAGAGAAAGAACTAAAACCACAGAATTCATGAAGAAACTCTACTCAAAATCTAACTCAAGGAAAACATGAAATTAAGCAACAAATTAAATTCTGAACTCCTTGGAAGCCAAGATAGAATGGGAAATTTGAAGACTATTCTTGTTTTCAGATTAGAGTAAGTATGCCCTTTTTGGTCTGAAGAAACTCAATTCCCTCCTATAACTGAACTCTATGGGGGATTTATCAGAAGATCCTTATAGAAAGATTACTGGAAAAAATGTAAGGACTAGATAAATTGCAATATAGCAATGAAGCAGGCAGAGAAGAATTAGGGCCCCATATATCCTAGAAAAGAGCAAAATACAGTTTTTTCATCTATGTAGCCAATATTTCTTGCTCACCATCTACATGTCCAGCACCACACTAGACACAGTTTGGATATAGGTCTATAGACACTGGAGCTGTATCTCTGAATAAGACAAAAAGTATCCTGGTTTTCCTAGAGCTTACACTCCTTTGGGATCAGAATCAACTACTTTTGTGTGTCTTTAAACAAGTCATTCCATCTTGGGGTGCCTCAATTTCGCCAACTGTAAAATGAGAATAATACCTACCAACAGGACAAGATGATACTGTAGGTGTTCTTTGAAGGCTTAACATCCTTTGAATGTTTGTTTCGCATTTATTTGCTCCCCTGGTGGCTCAGAAGGTAAAAAGTCTGCCTGCAATGCAAGAGACACTTGTATCCCTGGAATGGGAAGATCCCTTGGAGAAAGCAAAGGCAACCCACTCCAGTATTCTTGCCTGGAGAATCCCATGGACAGAGGAGCCTGGAGGGCTACAGTCCATGGGGCCACAAAAAGTGGGACATGACTGATCACACATGCAACAGCATCAACAAAAAGCCAAACAATCAGCAGAGGAGACGTCTGAGGGTCTGAGGCTGCAGAGCAAGCTAAAGAGCATAGAGAGTCAAGCACAGGAGTCAAACTCTACACCCGGCCACTCTGCTCCTACCCGTGGATTCCAGAGGAAGCGCAGCCCCTTCCCCCATTCTCCCTCACCTCCTCCACCCTGGCTTCCGCTGCCCAGCCAACATTATTTTCTGGGCCCCTTTAATTTGGAGGCTTTTAGGGCCATATCCTGCCATCAATTTGGGGGTTGACTTCAATGAACGTTCTGTGCAGGGCGGGAGAGGGGCAGGATGCAGCTTTCTCCTGGCGGGCCCTGATACAATAGGGTTTTCTACTGAGATCAATGGATTAATTGCCAACGCTCCATTTGGGGCCATAAGGAGTTGCTTTGTTTTCCCACAGTCGGCAGTTGGGGCTAGGCAGCCAAATTTCATTTCTGAAAAGTCAGGGAAAACAATTTGGTAAAAAGGGGTGGGGGCGGAGGGGTACGGGAGAGCAATTTTGCTCATTGCACTAAAGGTCAATAACAATTATAGTGAAAATTCAGAAGGCACATTTGTTCTCTGAGTGAGGCCCCGTCTGGAAAATTCCATCCAGAAACAATTTGCTGTCTCTCCTCTTGTTTCCCCTCCTCCCCCGGGCTCTCTCACCACTAAGGCCCCAGCCAACCACACCATGCCCACCCTCTCATCCCTCCCTCCACATCAGAAACTTTGTCCCCAGGAAGCTGCCTCAAATGTTGAGAAGGGAGAGGAGAGTCGGGAATTCTCTCCCTTTCCCTCATGAGGTTGGGGAAAGCATGGAAAAAAAAAAAAAAAAGGCATCCTTTCTTTCTCCCTGCAGTGGTGGAAATGCTTACAGCCTGGGTAGGCAGGAGGTAGAGCTCTAAGTCTGCCATTTAACAGCTAATAAACTTGGGAAAGGGGCGTCCAGGTGGCTCAGTGGGCAAAGAATTCACCTGCCAATGCAGGAGACGAACTTCTGATCCCAGGTCGGGAAGATCCCCTAGAGGAAGCATGGCTACCAACTCCAGTATTCTTGCCTGGAGAATCCCATGGACAGAGGAGCCTGCAGGCTACAGTCCCTAGGGTCTCAAAGAGTCAGACCTAACTGAAGCAACTGAACACACACAAACTTGGGAAAATCCAGCTCTCTGAGCATCCACAGGGTCATGAGAGCAATGGGAACAGTAATGGTGACCTCCCGAGATGACTGAACAATTAACTGAGATATGACATGCAATCTGCACTGGAGTTGAAACAGAAGCCTGGGCACTTCCCTGGTGGTCCATTGGTTAAGAATCTGCCTTGCCATGCGGGCTACACAGGTTTGATCCCTGGTCAGGGAACTAAGATTCCACATGCTGAGAAGCAATAAGCCCCCATGCCACAACTAAAGAGTCCTTATGCTGCAATGAAAGATCTCTCATGACTCATGAAGATCCTGTGTGCCGTAACTAAGATCCTATGCAGCCAAGTA
Source organism: Neotragus moschatus (assembly GCA_006410615.1). Lineage (NCBI taxonomy): Eukaryota > Metazoa > Chordata > Mammalia > Artiodactyla > Bovidae > Neotragus > Neotragus moschatus. The sequence continues at coordinate 3,255,597 of SJYA01000596.1, read as the reverse complement.
AATGAAGAAAAGAAACACAAGGCCAATTACAGCCTAAAGCAGGAGGCTCCCCGTGCGAAACATTCCCTGATCACCTGCTGGCATACCAAGCCCTCCGCTTTCTGGACCGTCTGGTTGTTTCAGCCTTAATGCCTGCCCCACTCTCCCTTCTGTACTTAGTCTCTCGCTCATCCTCATTGTGGGTCTAATTCTGGACTCTACTCTGCAATACACACATTCACATCCTACCCATCCAACGCCTGAGCGTAATCGACAGTCCGATTCTGTCAGCTGCAGCGCATTTGATTCTCTTCTCTACATACAGCATATTGCTTCCAAATGCCCTCTAAGTCCCACATTCTGCTTAGCTGTAGTTGTCTTAATCATACATGTGTTTATTAAACACTTAGAATCGTGGTTAAGAACTCCAGCTCTGGGATCAAGACTGCCTGTGTTTGTAATTCAACCCCACTTCTTGTCAGCTCTGGGATCTTGGCTGTTTCATGCCTCAGTTTCCTCATCTGCAAAATGGGAGTAATGATTGCAGCTACCACAGGGGTGTCTGGTAAAGCTAAGTGAGATGAACCAGACAATGTAACACATGTAGAATCATTCAAAGGATGCTTGGAATTTGCTCAATAAGTCTTGGATAATGTTATTCTTAAAAACCCAGTCTGTTTCAGGGTCTAGGGATTCAATGATAAAGAAGACAAGCTTTCCTTCAACAAATATTTAAGTGCCTTCTATATGCCAGGAACTGTTCTACTTCTAGTAGGAAGGGGAGAGGAGTAGAGATAGATAATAACAAACCAGTAAGTATAATAACAAGAAAAATGTCATCTTGTTAAAAGTGCTGTTTTGCAAATTACAACAGATTGAAGTAATAGAGTGTAGAGGGTTTTTTAGATGGGAGGCCAGGGAAGGTCTCTCTTTTCAGAATATATATGTTTTAGTATTTATTTTAAGAATTTCAAACATAAAAATAAGCAGACAGAATAATATAATGAAAACTCCCTATCACCCAGCTCCAACAATGGTCAGTCCATGGCCAGTCTTGCCTCATTTGTGCCCCCATCCACTTCTATCCTTCCAATATTTTTTAAATTTATTTATTTTTAATTGGAGAATAATGGCTTTACAATGCTGTATTGGTTTCTGCCATACATCAGCATGAATAAACCATAGGTATACACATGTCCCCTCCCTCTTGAACCTCCCTTCCACCTCCCACCTCATCCACAACCCCCCATCCACCCCCACCCCCC
>SJYA01000596.1:3215455-3252251 GCA_006410615.1 Neotragus moschatus | reverse complement strand
CCCCCACCCCCAGCCAGGCTGTCACAGAGCACCAGGTTGAGCTCCTCCCAGGAGGTCTCTTTGAGGAGGTGGCATTTAGGCTGCAGTGTTCCCAGTCCTGGAGGGATTGTTAGTGGTGGGTGTACACTGGCTGTCCCGCTTGATTTGGTGCTCCTGAGGAGAGGAGGCGGTCATGTTCATCTCTGTCCCTCCCCACACCACATTCTGCAATCAGCATGTGGTATATACAGATGAATGGGGACCTTGAATTTGAACCTTGACTCTCACTCCCTCAAGACAAGAGCAAGGGAGGGCATGGCCCGGGTGCAGAGGTCAGGTAAGGATATAAGGATGATGATGTGGATGGAACTGATAGCGGATTGACTGGGTGGCAAACACGCTATGTTCTTTTGAAGGAGCTGTAGGGTGTGAGCACCACAGCTTTGGAGTCAGGCGAAACTGGATTTGCATCTCAGCTGGAAACACTATGGCCTCACTCCCCTCCTCTATAAAATAGACCCAATTACACCTCAACCCAGGTGGACTATTAATACTGCAAAAGACCTTGAAGGTAAAGTAGCTTCCTGGAGTAGAAAGTCCATAAGTATTCATTCTCCTCCCCGCCATGTCAGACCCCTGAGGCCAAGAACTACACTCCTGGACTCATCACACAGAAACATGTATAGGAAAATGTAGAATATTCTAGTGACTGCTTGTCCATCTCCTATTTAAATGCCATAAAATGTTTTTCCAGGGAAATAAAATAGTAGGATAAAGGAAGGATGTTTTAAAAAAAAAATTATTCTCTCTTCTCTGCTGCCCTCAAAAAAAAAAAAGGTTCCAGAACATCAAACACTCCTCAAAGAATCAACAATATTTTTTGATGATGGAAGTATGAATAATCAGACACATGGATTACATTTCCTTAAATTATGCACAGCCCAAAACCAGGAGGGAAGGGAACGTGCTGGTAAAATTTTTTTCACATTTTATTAAAACCTCAAGGTCTGAGGAACACTTTCATGGTTATTACACATACACACACATTTCCTGTGTCCAACTATCAAGAAAGAAAAATGAATACACTGAGCACTTTTTTCCCCTTGTTTAAAGCTTTGTCTTTTCTCCAGTCATCTCTAATTCCCAGCACCAGCCTCATTCATAGAAATAAAAGGACCACACATTTGTTGGGTTCCCAAGCTCTGCACTTAAGGTCACCAGTGTGACCTTAAGCAAGTCACTTAAATTCTCAGAGCTTGAGTTTCCTTTGTGGCAAATAGGAATGATGGCCTGACCTTCATAAATGATGCTGGGGATTAAATGGAATGAACATACCTTGGAAACTGTACAATGTGAGGTAGGTATGAGGGATGGGAGTGGCTCCAGGAAGTTATCTCCATGTCAACAGGCAGAAGAGTGCCCTGGCAGCAGTTAAAGAACCTGACTGTCCACCTTCAAACGTCCCCTGTGCTGACGCTTGAGATGTGTGCTCCTAGGCAGAAATCTAAGATGCTCTCCATACTCCACTTACTTATTTGCAAAATGAGATGCTGCTGATAATAACAGTACCAACCTCATACAGTGGTGAAAGTTGCACAGTCATGTCTGACTCTTTATGATCCCATGGACTGTAGCCTACAAGGCTCCTCAGCTCCTCTGTCTGTGGAATTCTCCAGGCAAGAATACTGGAGTGGGTTGCCATTCCCTTCTCCAGGGGANAACAGTACCAACCTCATACAGTGGTGAAAGTTGCACAGTCATGTCTGACTCTTTATGATCCCATGGACTGTAGCCTACAAGGCTCCTCAGCTCCTCTGTCTGTGGAATTCTCCAGGCAAGAATACTGGAGTGGGTTGCCATTCCCTTCTCCAGGGGATCTTCGCAACCCCGGGATCAAACCCAGGTCTCCTGCACTACAGGCAGATTCTTTACCAGCTGAGCCACCAGGGAAGCCATACAGTGGTGATAAGGACTAAATTAGGAAATACTGACAAAGCCCTTGGGTTAGTGCCAATGTTTTGAAAGAGAGAACAGGACGGGAAGGGAAGGTTGGGGAGAAGGGGGGAGGGGGAGAGAAGGCAGTAGAAGGAATGTCCAAGCAAAGATTCCTTGTGCTGGAAATTCACCTTTTAGTTGCTGGGGTCAGGTATTATCTTTTCCAGGAATACTTTGAGGAAATGCAAACATACTTAAAAATCATGGCGCAGCAATTGAGATTCAATGTGTATTTATTGAGAACCTACTGTATGCAAGGCGGTGTGCTTGCAGTCTTAGGTAATCGTTTGGAAAACCTCTCACTTTTTGGAAGGTGGGCGTAAGAGGTGACAAATGGAAAAGAGAGAAAAAAGGAGACACAGGGAGAGACAGAGACGAAGAGAGCCGCTTTTCCTGCTGTGGCTTTGGCATGGGACAGACTTGGGTCCATATGTTAGCTCTGCCAGTTACTAACTATGTGACCTTGGACAGGCAAGGACAAATTTAGACCCTACTTTGCTTGAAAAATGGGCATAATGATCATAGGCTACGTGGGGATAAAATGAGACAAGGTGATAAAACATCTCATTTTCCTTTTCCCAACTCCACATTTTTGTCACATGCCTCCCAAAACTTCTGTGCAGTGAGTAGAAAGAAATCTTTCATGGCAGCACCTAGGAAACTAGAGTCAGAACTCCCACGAGAGGAAATCAGCTTGCCACTTTCTCTGTGCACTGAAAAGGGCATTTTTGCATGAAGACCATGCTCTACTAAGCTCATAAGAAGCGCATTTCCTCTGCATGACATTCCCAATCAATTTCAGCCAGCAGTAACCAAGTGACTAACTCTTCCTCTGGAGGCCAAGAGCCAGCACTGGTTGTTGACTTCTCCCGAGCCTCCCAAGTGCAGAGATCGTTGCTGCCGGATACTGCTCTTGGAGGAAACGGGGGAGAAATTCAGCTTTGGCTCCCACTGTTCAACCAATAATAAAGAAGGCAGGGAAAAAGCTGAGTTAGAAAGAGAGGCTACATAACCCTCTTCCTGGATCCTGGCAGATGCCAGAGGAAGAATCAGTGAGTGAGTAATACTGTAGCCGGGAGTCCAAAAGCTGCAGCTGGAGGTCTGTGCCAAGAAGACGGTGCCAGGTTTGGTTCTGAGGCAGAGGGGGCCGCTCTTGGGCCAGCCTCAGCCGGATAGGGAACAGCTCAGCGTGAGTCAGGGGCTGGGTCTCTGCTCCAAGAGTCTCAGGCAAGCCACATCCATTCAGATGCACCACCCACACAGATGGAGCCGTCTTTGCAGAGACTCAGGTGCCTTTTCTTGGGGGTGGTGCGAGCCGGGCATTGAATGCAAATGATAGAAAAGCTCTGCGGTCTAAGCACAGGCCAGCACAAAACGGAATGCAGACAGTCCGGGTTGCAGGTACCAGGCCTGTCCCCAAGGCCAGGGGCTGCCGAGCTGCCACACAGTAAATGACAACAGCTACCATTTACTGATGGCTCGTCAGATCCCAACACTGTGCCCAGTGCCAACAGCTCCAAAGCCCTTGTGTACAATTACAGAGCATGATGAAAGCAGAAAGCATAGCGAAGCTGGAGAATGTTAAGTCACTCCCCGCACCCTCAACTCACTACCTCAATCTCCCCACTGCAAAGCAAATATGATACCTGCCCACATTATGAATTACTTTGGGAACTGCAGTACAGTGGTTCCAAACCCAGACTTTTGAGTCAGAAAAATCTGGGTGTGAGACTCAGCTCTGCCTCTAACTCACTGTATGACCTCGAGCAAGTTTCTTAGCCTCTCTGAACTTCTGTTTCCTCATCTGTTATCACGAGAGAGCCAGCCTCAAAGGCTTATGACAAAGATCAGATTAGGGAGTGTGTGAGCCTGCTTCCTCCTCTATAAGCCAGAGAAAATAATACACGCCTCTCATTATTGTAAAGAGTGGATAACATTTTTAAATGGCCTAATAAAGTGTCTTGCACTCAGTAGGCTCTCAGTGAATCATGGTTTTTTAGTAGCATCAAATGAGACACTACATGGAAGGTTATTGGTAAATTTTAAGGCCATTGTTTTTGATAAAATGTATTACTTATTAAACTCAAGTGAGGTACTTAATGTGGTCATTAGTACTTTGATTATAACTGTTTTTTTTTTTTTTCTCTCTCTCTTTCTGTGTTGTTTTTCATGAGAAGTTTAGATTATGTTGGGGTTTCCAACGTCAGATCCCTGGACTGAAAGCATTAGGAAAGTAAAAACAGTGAGACACGGGTGTCTAGAAGTGCTTTCAATAGTCCCAAAAGTATGGGAAACTTTACATTTGTCAATACGTGACCTCCACAAACTCCCAGGACGATCACGTTTCCTTGCTTTAGGCTGAGACTGTAGTGGTTTGATAGCACCACCAGCTAGCTACCACTCACCAAAACCTCTAGTTGACTGAGGTATGTGTGGTGGATCAGCTCTATTCATGCCACGGGGCTCTAGAGCTAGAATCCCTAACTCACCACTTAGCAGCTTTGTAGCCTTTAGCCAGATTTGGACCCTCTTTGTACTTATGTCTCTTCATTTGAAAACTGGGGATAACAATACTGGGTAACAATGGCATCTCCCCATAGGAATACTGTGGGGACAGTGCCTGGTCCATAGAAACCACTCTATAATGCAAGTGCTTGTCTCATTGCTCTTACCAGATTTTAGGAAGCATCTTCCCAAGTTCAGACATGGCTAGTCAAGGGTAACAGCTGAAGCATGAGTTGGAAGAGTGAGTATCTGTGCTAAGGAAGGAAGTCACATTTACTGGATGTGTATGAGGCATTGGTAGGGGGGTGCTTCCCAGGTGGCACTAGTGATAAAGAACCTGCCTGCCAGTGCAGGAGACATAAGAGATGCAGGTTTGATCCCTGGGTCGGGAAGATCTCCAGGAGGAGGGCATGGGAACCCACTCCAGCATTCCTCCCTGGAGAATCCCATGGACAGAGGAGCCTGGTGGGCTACAGTCCACGGGGTCACAAAGAGCTGGACACGGCTGAAGCAACTTAGCATGCACCCTTGCATGCTAAGGCACTAGATGCTGGGCCAGTGATCCAGATGTCCTCCTGCTGGATCTGGTCCACCATGATGTGAGGTTGGTATATTACAAAGGAGGTACCAGGGTTCAGATTGTCCCCAAGTCACACAACCATCACAAGGAAGAATCAAAGACTCCAGTCCTGTCCTTCTGACCCCCATAGCACTCATTCTTTAAATTAAACCATGAGAATCCCAGGAGAAAGTTAAGTTACAGGAGGTTCTTCTTGTACCCTAGGATGAAAACCCTTAGTCTAGCACTGCAAACACTTGGTGAAATGGGACATTTCTCTTCTTTCTTGATGTTGACAACACAAGAACCACTTCTGAGCCCTCTTGGAAGAGAATGGAGTCTCAAAATCTCCCTCCGCCAGGAGTTTCCAGCTTCCCTTGGTATCCTTGAGACCCATATCTACATCAACGGTGGCAACAGATTTAGACAGCTCCATGAGACCCTGGGTGAAATTAAATCCCTATTTGGACACAGCAGGGAAACAATTTCTGTTTTCTAGCATGCTTCGACTGAACGCTTGGTTAACGTGTTAAAACCAAGGCTTGAGGAGGTGGCTAAGAATGTCTACCACTTATTAACTCATTCGTACCACCAACACTTGGTGAGCTCTTATCTTCCCCAGATTCTATGCTGGGTGTCGGGAAGTTGCTGGCATAAGTGGGCTCTATCAATCAGGGCACAGACAAAAATACAGGTGATAGTATTTGCTGCTTTCATGGAGGCAGCCACGGAAGACCACTGACCACACACAGGGTCTGAGGGATGCAGAGAAGAGGTGGTGTCTTACAGGACAGACAATGGTTTGTTAAGCAGAGAGAAGAGGAATCGCATCTTCACCAGAGAAAACAGCATGGAGACAGGAATGACAATATGAGGGATCTAAATGGAGCTTCGTGTGGCTGGAGCGAAAAGTGAGATTCATAGAGGACTGAGCCATGAGGCATTAATAACATGCAGAAGGGACTTAAAAAAGACTCTGCTCGGAAGCAAGGATTTTATCCTTGGAGCCATCAAAGCACCTTAAGCAGGGGAATGGCCTGACTGTATTCCACAGGTTTCATTTGTGCCATTTCTGATTTCACCCTGACGTGCTTTGTCAACAGCATTCATGAAGGTCCCTGCCATCCAAAATTTTCATTTATCCCAGGAAATCTGAGGACAATGATGATTAAAATTATCATTTCATATAATGAAATTTCCTCTTTACTCAACTGTAAATCCTAGAAGACAGCAAGATCTTGTTTACCAATATTTTCTCAGCACCAAGCACAATGCCAACCACACAGCTGCTTTTCCTCAAGCTAGGCTTGAACCCCAGGTCTGCCTGACTCCCAAATATTCTGCTTACAAATGCAGGATCACAAGTGTTAAACTGCATTTTAAGGCTGTGAATATTCTTTCCACCACCATTTTAGTCCAGTCCACAGAGTGGGCATGAAACGACCCTAAGTGTGGGGGAGGGAGCAGGGGTAGGAAGGGTGGTCTGCATTCAGTACATACGCAGTAAATAATGAACAAAGGACTGGACAGGAAGTCCAGGCATCTGAGCAGCAGGTTCAATATACTCCTTTTAAGCTGTAGACCTTGGGCAGCCAGTTGACCTCTCTGGGCTTCAGTGTTCTTGCTATGTAAGGAAGGGCCTGGAACTGACAAACTCGAAAATCTCTTTCAACCTGAGTTGCCATGACTCATCCAGGCTGTTTTTTAAAGGCCACTTGAAGCTTTCCTAAAAGATCTTGCCTCTATCAATATATTATTTCCTAAGACTTGCCTGGCCCACATTTTAACAGTCTCAGATTTCTCCCTGAGGGAATCTTAAGAGGTTTCTAATTGATGACCAATGCTATATTAAAAATCAAAGAGGAGAGTAATAGTTTTTCCACCCTGGCCACAAAAAGAAAAATGATAATCATAATCAAAATGCTGCTCCCTTGTTAAAGAGGTTTAGAAAGCCTGACGAGCATGATGTTTTTATCCATCTTCCTACATGTCCTCTGGCTGCAGGACACAAGGATGTTTCTCTTGTGGCAAGACCAGCCCTGGGCACAGCAGCTGAAGAGACTCTTCCCTTGGCCTCAGTTTCCTCCTCTGTAAAATGGGGATTTTCACGACTTTTGCTCTGCCTACTTTACAAGGTTGTTGGTAGGTAAACAGAGATAAAAGATGAAGAAGATGCTGGACAAATTCAAAGGAGATTATGGTGACTGTACGGTTCTCTAGATAAACAGAACCAGAGCGGGGGGGGGGGGGCTTGATTATGAGGAGCTGACTCACATGATTATGGAGGCTGACAAGCCCCAAGATCTGCAGTCAGCAAGCTGGGATCCAGGAAAGCTAGTGGTGTAGTTCCAGTCTGAGTCCAGAGGCTTAGGAATAAGAGCTGATGGTACAAGTTCTAGTCTGAAAGCTGGCAGGCTGAAGACCCAGGAAGAACTGATATTTCAGTTTGAGTCATAAAGTGGAGAAAAAGCCCATGTCTCAGTTCAAAGATCATCAAGTAGGTGGTCTCTCAAGAAGTGTCTCTCACTTATGGTGGGGGTTGGGGTGGGGTTTGTGTGTCTGTCTTTTTCTTCTATTTAAGGGATTCCTAGGTGACACTAGTGGTAAAGACCTGCCTGCCAATGCAGGAGACTGGGTCAGGAAGATACTCTGTAAAAGGGCACAGCAACCCACTGCAATATGCTTGCCTGCAGAATCTTGTGGACAGAGTAGCCTGGTGGGCTACAGTCCATAGGGTCGCAAAGAGCTGGACATGCCTGAAGAGACTTAGCATGAAGCGTTCACCTGATTGGATGAATGAGGCCCACCCACTCAGGGAGGTTAGGGAGGGCAGTCTGCTTTACTCAGCCTACTGATGTAAATATGAACTTTGTCCAAAAACACCTTTGCAGACAAACTCAGAATCCTGCTTGACCAAAGAGCTGGACATCCTGTAGCCCAGTCAAGTTAACCAATTTAAGTTAACTATCATAATGATGAAAATGTAAACTCAACGAGGGAGCCAAATTTTTGTCTATTTTGTTTCCTGTAGTATTTTCAGGGCCTAGGGGTGGGGGGGCAGTTTAGTGCAGAATAGGGACTTAAAACATACTGAACGAATGAATGAGAGGGAGAAGGAACATTTAAGGATAGTGGAAAAAGAAATCCCATTCACATCTGCCAGGGACTTCGGTCATTTGTTCAATCAACAACTACTGATGTTAACTCTCTAGCAACTAAATCCCAATACTGACTTTGTGAAAGTGAAATTCTCTCAGTCGTGTCCAACTCTTTGCTACACAGTCCATGGGATTCTCCAGGCCAGAATACTGGAGTGGATAGCTGTTCCCTTCTCCAGAGGATCCCTCGTGTCTCAACTGGTAAAGAATCCGTCTGCAATGCAGGAGACCTGGGTTCAATCCCTGGGTTGGTAAGATCCCCTGGAGAAGGGAACGGCTACCCACTCCAGTACTCTGGCCTGGAGAATCCCATGGACTGTATAGTCTATGAGTTGCAGAGTCGCACACGACTGAGTGACTTTCACTTTCACTTTCTTCAGGGGATCTTCCCAACCCAGGGATCGAACCCAGGTCTTCTGCACTGCAGGCAGATTTTTTACCAGCTGAGCCACAAGGGAAGCCCAAGAATACTGGAGCGGGTAGCCTATCCCTTCTCCAGGGGATCTTCCCAACCCAGGCATTGAATCGGGGTCTCCTGCATTACTGGTGGATTCTTTATCAACTGAGCTATCAGGGAAGCCCTTGACTTTGTCATTTAGGCATTAATATCCTCATTTTTCAAGGTAAATAATGTGAGGTTCAGAGAAGTTAAGTATCCAACAGGTAGACTATATCTTCATTCCACGACTTTCCAGGTTTCTTTTCCTATCTCACCACTTAGCACCATGCACAGTTACATCACTGGTTATTGATCTCATTTTATTCTTGCCACTCTCAGTGAGTTGTACAAAGTGCCAAAAGACAGGTCCACCTGGGATGCAGGAAAATATGACCTCATTTAGAAAAGGGTCTTTGTAGATAGAGATCTTGAAAGGAGACCATCCTAGATCAGGGTGGACCCTAAATCCAATGACAAATGTCCTAATAAGAAAAGAGAAGGAGAGAANCAGCAGGTTCAATATACTCCTTTTAAGCTGTAGACCTTGGGCAGCCAGTTGACCTCTCTGGGCTTCAGTGTTCTTGCTATGTAAGGAAGGGCCTGGAACTGACAAACTCGAAAATCTCTTTCAACCTGAGTTGCCATGACTCATCCAGGCTGTTTTTTAAAGGCCACTTGAAGCTTTCCTAAAAGATCTTGCCTCTATCAATATATTATTTCCTAAGACTTGCCTGGCCCACATTTTAACAGTCTCAGATTTCTCCCTGAGGGAATCTTAAGAGGTTTCTAATTGATGACCAATGCTATATTAAAAATCAAAGAGGAGAGTAATAGTTTTTCCACCCTGGCCACAAAAAGAAAAATGATAATCATAATCAAAATGCTGCTCCCTTGTTAAAGAGGTTTAGAAAGCCTGACGAGCATGATGTTTTTATCCATCTTCCTACATGTCCTCTGGCTGCAGGACACAAGGATGTTTCTCTTGTGGCAAGACCAGCCCTGGGCACAGCAGCTGAAGAGACTCTTCCCTTGGCCTCAGTTTCCTCCTCTGTAAAATGGGGATTTTCACGACTTTTGCTCTGCCTACTTTACAAGGTTGTTGGTAGGTAAACAGAGATAAAAGATGAAGAAGATGCTGGACAAATTCAAAGGAGATTATGGTGACTGTACGGTTCTCTAGATAAACAGAACCAGAGCGGGGGGGGGGGGGGCTTGATTATGAGGAGCTGACTCACATGATTATGGAGGCTGACAAGCCCCAAGATCTGCAGTCAGCAAGCTGGGATCCAGGAAAGCTAGTGGTGTAGTTCCAGTCTGAGTCCAGAGGCTTAGGAATAAGAGCTGATGGTACAAGTTCTAGTCTGAAAGCTGGCAGGCTGAAGACCCAGGAAGAACTGATATTTCAGTTTGAGTCATAAAGTGGAGAAAAAGCCCATGTCTCAGTTCAAAGATCATCAAGTAGGTGGTCTCTCAAGAAGTGTCTCTCACTTATGGTGGGGGTTGGGGTGGGGTTTGTGTGTCTGTCTTTTTCTTCTATTTAAGGGATTCCTAGGTGACACTAGTGGTAAAGACCTGCCTGCCAATGCAGGAGACTGGGTCAGGAAGATACTCTGTAAAAGGGCACAGCAACCCACTGCAATATGCTTGCCTGCAGAATCTTGTGGACAGAGTAGCCTGGTGGGCTACAGTCCATAGGGTCGCAAAGAGCTGGACATGCCTGAAGAGACTTAGCATGAAGCGTTCACCTGATTGGATGAATGAGGCCCACCCACTCAGGGAGGTTAGGGAGGGCAGTCTGCTTTACTCAGCCTACTGATGTAAATATGAACTTTGTCCAAAAACACCTTTGCAGACAAACTCAGAATCCTGCTTGACCAAAGAGCTGGACATCCTGTAGCCCAGTCAAGTTAACCAATTTAAGTTAACTATCATAATGATGAAAATGTAAACTCAACGAGGGAGCCAAATTTTTGTCTATTTTGTTTCCTGTAGTATTTTCAGGGCCTAGGGGTGGGGGGGCAGTTTAGTGCAGAATAGGGACTTAAAACATACTGAACGAATGAATGAGAGGGAGAAGGAACATTTAAGGATAGTGGAAAAAGAAATCCCATTCACATCTGCCAGGGACTTCGGTCATTTGTTCAATCAACAACTACTGATGTTAACTCTCTAGCAACTAAATCCCAATACTGACTTTGTGAAAGTGAAATTCTCTCAGTCGTGTCCAACTCTTTGCTACACAGTCCATGGGATTCTCCAGGCCAGAATACTGGAGTGGATAGCTGTTCCCTTCTCCAGAGGATCCCTCGTGTCTCAACTGGTAAAGAATCCGTCTGCAATGCAGGAGACCTGGGTTCAATCCCTGGGTTGGTAAGATCCCCTGGAGAAGGGAACGGCTACCCACTCCAGTACTCTGGCCTGGAGAATCCCATGGACTGTATAGTCTATGAGTTGCAGAGTCGCACACGACTGAGTGACTTTCACTTTCACTTTCTTCAGGGGATCTTCCCAACCCAGGGATCGAACCCAGGTCTTCTGCACTGCAGGCAGATTTTTTACCAGCTGAGCCACAAGGGAAGCCCAAGAATACTGGAGCGGGTAGCCTATCCCTTCTCCAGGGGATCTTCCCAACCCAGGCATTGAATCGGGGTCTCCTGCATTACTGGTGGATTCTTTATCAACTGAGCTATCAGGGAAGCCCTTGACTTTGTCATTTAGGCATTAATATCCTCATTTTTCAAGGTAAATAATGTGAGGTTCAGAGAAGTTAAGTATCCAACAGGTAGACTATATCTTCATTCCACGACTTTCCAGGTTTCTTTTCCTATCTCACCACTTAGCACCATGCACAGTTACATCACTGGTTATTGATCTCATTTTATTCTTGCCACTCTCAGTGAGTTGTACAAAGTGCCAAAAGACAGGTCCACCTGGGATGCAGGAAAATATGACCTCATTTAGAAAAGGGTCTTTGTAGATAGAGATCTTGAAAGGAGACCATCCTAGATCAGGGTGGACCCTAAATCCAATGACAAATGTCCTAATAAGAAAAGAGAAGGAGAGAAGGCAGACAGAGGAGAAGGTAATGTGTAATTGGAAGATGAGCTTGGAGTGGTGGTCTGCAAGCAAGGAATATGGAGGCTTGCCAGTAAGAAGCTAGGAGAGGGGCCTGGAACCGATTATCTTTCAGCATCTACAGAGGGGACCAACTTCATCAACATCTTATTCAGACTTCTAGCCTCCAGAACTTTGAGAGAATAAACATTTCTGTTATTTTATGATATCCAGTTCTGAGTTGTTTGTTAGAGCAGCCACGGGAAACTAAAATGCCCCCTACTGCCACTTCAGCCTCCAATTAGGCTCTAAGAGCCACAGGGGCAGTCATAGATTCTATTTTGTTCACTATTTTATTGGATCTAGAGTCCAGAGTCTAGAAGTGGTCAAAGTAGGAGCATGGAAATTGTTTGTTGAAGAAAACTGAAAGCATGACTAACCAAATTTCAGATGCTTGGAGTCAGGGAAGTCTCTGGAGTCAGAGCACAGAATCCTGGGTTCTCTGTCCTGCTGCTGTCACCGGGACATAGTCCCTGGGACTAGCAGCCCAACTTTCAGGGTGGTAAGGTGGAGTGGAGCGAGATGGCTTGGGGAGGGGGAGGGAGGGAGTGCATTTGGGTATCCATCTCCCAGCTTGTAAAGTGGGCCTGAGGCTTCCTCCCAGGAGTCTTCAGAGGCTGGCCCCAGGTTGACCCACACAGGTGGGTAAACAGGGGAGGTGAGGTGCCCTGATGGAAGGGAAAGGACGCTTCCCAGAATTCCAGGCTCTAGTCCAGCTGGGCCCAGTCTTCTGCCTCCTGTTTCCTTCTCCTCCTCTCCTCCTTTTTGTTTCTGTGCCACCTCTCCCTGCTTCTGCTGCAGAAGCAGTGGGTAGGCTCAGAGATGTCAGGTAGGGGACTGCTGTGAAGCCAGGGGACTCGGGAGGTTGGGCTCTACCAGTTCCCACCCCCGCCACCCCCTGGGCACCCTGGGCAGAATCTGCTCCTCTCCAAAAGGGTCACTGAGATCTGCATTATCCATTTAACCAGTCTTGACTCAGGACTTCCCTGGGACTTCCTGCTATCAGCAACACATAGGAGGAGGGCTCAAAATCCAGGAGGAAGACACATCCAAATACCCTTTCCAAGTAACAAAACTGAGTTGAAGTCCTTGATTGCACTACTTATGTGCAAGTTACTTAACCTGTGTTCAGTCACTCCATCATGTCCAACTCCTTGCACCCCATGGACTGTAGCCTGCCAAGCTGTTCTGTTCATGGAATTTTCCAGGCAAGAATACTGAAGTGGGTTGCCATTTCCTACTCCAGGGGATCTTCCTGACCCAGGGGTCGAACCTGTGTCTCTTGCATCTCCTGCACTGGCAGGCAGACTCTTTACCCCTAGCACCACCTGGGAGCATCTATAAATTGTGAAAATACCACCCACCAATCCCGTGAAAAGAGGACAAAACAAAAAGTATTAAGTCTTTTAGACTAGTGTCTAATATAGAATAGGTGCTCAAAATGCCACTTTATCCCTTTTCACTCTTTTCCAAAAGAGATCATAGATATTTGCATTCATGCATTCATTCATTGACATAGTGAAGTACTTATCATGACTCAAGGAATAGCAACTGATATTTTTCATCCTTTGAGCAATTATAGCATCTGTGATCACTTGGAATCTGAAAATCAATATGATGCAAGGGAGTTTCAAGAGCATATAGCCCTGCCCTAGGTTCTTCAAATCAGGAAACGAAAGCTGAGAGAAGGCAAGGGATTTTCCTGAGGTCACACAGCTGGTAAACTTAGAGCTTCACTAAGCCTGCTGCTCATTCACCTAATGACTCATCAGGCCTCAGGCAGTGATGACAAAGGCTATTCACCAACATCCTCTGGTACCTACAGAACCCAAGGCCAGAACTGGCCACTCTAGAGGCCCCAAAAAACCTTCAAGGGCCCCAGAAATGTGGACAGATGGAATAAATTATAAGGCAGGCATTTAGGAAGCAATTCCTTTCCAAATCAAATGCATTCTTGCATTCTAACACTCATATCCTAAAAATTGTTGTTTAATGGGCTCTCCACATCCGAACTTGACTCACTGTCTGCAATGGAAATCTGGGCACATTGGAGTTTGGGTGGCGGTTCTTAACAGCCAGCAACAGGATAGTGCTTGCTGGCAGTGCCACAGGCAGCCCTGAACTCAGTCCAGAGCCTCTGCCTCCAAGGCCACTGGGAAGTTTGAGAGGCTCCAGAGCTGGGGCCTCAGCCTGGGGAACCTTGACCTTGCCGTAGGCTGGATCTGTTTCTGATACGGCGTGGCAAATTTCTAAATCTTAGCTGTGGGATGGCATTTGCTCCTTGCAGAAAAAGAGCAAGGGGCCCAGGAGGTTCCAATTGATTCCTAAGTAGAACCAGCTGTTGGAATCCTGCAGCGCTGATTAGGGAAGTTCACTTCCAGGTTGCAGTTTCCAGTTGGTGCCCTCGCCTCCTCCCAGTGCTGTCAGAGAAGCACCCCCAAATGTAAATTGCTGCATCTATTGATCCAGAGCTGGAAACCAGGCAAAGGCAGGAAGAGAGACTAGAAAATATAGCTTCCATCTCTTGAGTGCCTAGTTAATATGTACCTGCCATTGGGCTGGGCGCTTTGTAAATATCATTTCCAGTTCCTACAACCACACCAGCATTCCCAGATCTACAAATGAAAAACCAGGAAAGTGGTTCAGGGAATCACCATCATCATCACTCTTCTTCTACCTACTAGTTACAGAGTGCTGCCCATATGCCACACACCGCTTACACACATTACCTGTCATCTGCCAAATTATCTGCACATCGACCCTGTGATACAAGTATTATTATTGTCTCCACTTTATAGATGAGGAAACTAAGGCTTAGGAAAGCTAAGCAACTCCTCGTGTCCCTCAGTTTGAGATATGCAACACATAGTTACTGCCAGGGATACAAAATCCAGGTCTTTCTGACTACAGTATTAGTAATAATAATGATAACAGCTGACATCTGTTAAGAGCTTATAAGATGTACCACATGCTGTGCAAAATTTCTTTTCTTAAATGACGTGTTACTTCATTGAATTCTCATGACAACCCTGTGATGTGGGTCATAGTTTCCTGCTATTACAAATGAAGAAACTGAGGCTCAGTCTTTAAGAGAAGCAGGATTCAAAGGCAGCCTCATTGGTCCCCAGATGGCTAGTTTTTAATCACTGTGATCTCCACCTCCCCAAGTGTCCTGTCCTTTGGTTTGAGTTCCCAAGTTTTCCATTCTTCATATAGTTTTATCACAGAATGAAAAACAAGGAGCCAGCCTCTGACTCAGCTCCAGGTTTCACGGTGACTATTCTGTCATTCTTTCCAATATTAACCTTCAAAAGCCACTGTAAACCTGTAGTTGCAATTTGAAACTTGCTGTGAACGTTATAAACAGAACATTAATCTAGGGTTGGTTTTGTAAACTGTTAAGCATCAAATGAGTTTGATATTTACTAGGTTAAAGAAATATGAAGCTTATGGCTTTCAAATTGCTTTGTGGAGGCTTACTAGAATTTTTTCCTTATTTAAATCATTATTAATAATGATTTAATAGTGAATAAAGTTAATACTGAATAAAGCTTTTGATAATATATGTTTTACATTCTCAAATAGAAGTCCACTTGGTTTCACAGATATCCTTTAAAGCAAGATGAAACTGGCATATCTGAAAAGGAGTAAAAGGACAAATTACATGTCTCATCAACCAGTCCACAAATATTAAACACTGATTGATGTGTCTGTGACCACTGGACATGTTCCAGGAGCTCCCAGCATGGTTAGACTTGTCTGTTAATTTTGCATGAATATGTGATTTGGTTGTTCATACATACATGCAATTATTCATTCATTTCTTAATTAAATGCCTCCATCTGATATTTACAGGTGCTAGGCATGGAAGGGTCCTCCAGAACTCGGGAAACTCAGAACAGGGTCCTCCAAGTCTCAGTGGGAAGCCAGGAAAGAAATGTCACTTAAAGGTCACTATTGATGCCACAGGGGCAAAAGGAGAACCCTAATACTGCCTGGTTATAAGGGAGATCAAGAATGCTTTCTGAAGGAAATATCATCTAAGCTGATGAAGAAAGAATGAGTGGAGTTAATCTGAAGAGAGATATGCAGGAATACCAAGTGGAGGAAAAGGCTTTGCAAAAATCTTGAGCAGAAGGAAACTGTACTTGCCAAGTGCTGAGAAAATGAGGCAAATGACACTGTCCGAGTTTAGTGAGGAAGGCTCCAGTGGAATTAGCGTGGTCAGGAAAGATGCCCTGGAGATGTTAGAACTGGAGAGAGCATTTAGCCAGCAGGGGAGGAGAGGGGGGTGTGAGGAACTGCATAACTAAAGATACCAAGGGCAAAGTCAAGTAAAAAAAGCTCAACAGAAGACCCACCATACTAAAACAAAGCACACAACCACCACCATACTCATCATGGCTGATGTTTACTTACAATACACCTGGCTCTTGTTGGAAGATAATTCTCTATGGCTCTTTCACATTTCTGTGTGACTTGTGAGCAGAGGCACTGACTGTGCTTTTGGTCCAGATCATCTTTTCAAGGATGTCTGTATAAGAACAGACTTGGAAGACAGAGATAGTGCCCCACTCTACAGCAGAGGGTAGGTTCACCTACAACCCACTAATAAAAGGCTGAAGTTCCTTAAGCTCAGCGATCCTCTCCATAATGCAACCCACAAATGTCAGCTGTCATCTGGCACCTCTTCACATCATCACATGGGAACTGAAGTTCAAGGAATGAGCATAAGAAAACACTGATACTCACGGATGCGAACAATCATATCAGAACATGATGAATAGTTATATGCGACAAATAGGACAACCTAAAAGAAATGGAAAATTCCTAGAAACACAGCATTCCGAGATTGAATCAGAAAGAACAGAAAATCTAAAAAACCAATTACTACTAATGAAATTGAACCAGTAATCAAAAAACTCCCAAGAAACAAATTCCAGGACCAGGTGGCCTCACAGAAGAATTCTACCAAACATTTAAAGAAAAGTCAGTCCCATTCTTCTTTAACTATTCTTAAAAAATGAAGAGGAAGGAACACTTACAAACTCATTATAGGAAGCCAACATTACCCTAATACCAAAACCAGACAAAGAAACTACAAATAAAAAAGAGAGAGAGAGAGAGAGAAAAGAAAGAAAGAAAATTACAGGCCAATACCCCTATGAACATAGATGCAAAAATTCTTTACAAAATATTCAGTTCAGTTCAGATGCACAGTCATGTCCGACTCTTTGTGACCCCATGGACTGCAGCAGGCTTCCCTGTCCATCACCAACTCCTGGAGCTTGCTCAAACTCAGGTCCATCAAGTCAGTGATGCCATCCAACCATCTCATCCTCTGTTGTCCCCTTCTGCCTTCAATCTTTCCCAATATCAGGGTCTTTTCCAGTGAGTCAGCTCTTCACATCAGATGGCCAGAGTATTGGAGCTTCAGCTTCAGTATCAGTCCACAAAATATTAGCAAACCAAATTCAATAATACATTAAAATGATCATATGTTATGATCAAGTGGGGTTTATTTCAGGGATGCAAAGATGGTTTAATATCTACAATCAATGTGATATACCACACTAACAAAACAAAGGATAAAAAAAATCACGTGTTCATCTTAACAAACACAGAAAAATCATTTGAAAATATTCAGTATCCATTCATTATAAAACTCAAAAAATTTAGTATAGAGGGAACACATTTCAATATAGTAAGCTGTTTATAACAAACCCACAGCTAACATTACACTCAATGGTGAAAAGATGAAAGCTTTTTTCTAAGATCAGGAACAAGACAAAGATGTCCACTCTTACCACTTTTATTCAACATTCTATGGGAAGCCCTAGCCACAGCAACTAGACAAGAGAAGAAATAAAAAGGCTTCCAAATCAGAAGGGAAGAAGTAAAATTGTCACTATTTGTAGACATAATACTATATAGAGAAAACCCTAAAGACTCCAAAATATTAAAAGCTAATAAATTCAGTAACAATTGCAGGATACAAAAATTAATATGCAGAAATCCGTTGCATTTACATATACTATTAATAAAATACCACAATGAGAATTCATGAAAAATAATCCTATTTACAATTGCATCAAAAAGATTAAAACATCTAGGAATAAATTTAACCACACAGGTGAAAGTCCCACACTATGAAAACTATAAAACACTGATGAAACTCAAAGCAACACAAATAAATCAAAATATACTGTGTTCATGGATTGGGAGAATTAACATTGTTAAAATGTTCATACCAAAAATAATCAATGTAATCCCTATCAAAATATCCATTTTTCATAGAACCAGAACAAATAAACCTAAAATTTGAGTGGAACCACAGAGCCAGAGTCATCTTGAAAAACAAAAGCAAAACTTGAGGTGTCAATGTATCAAGCTCCCTGACTTCAAACTAAACTGCAAAGCTATAGCAATCAAAACAGTCAGTACTGGCACAAAAACACACACTCATATCAATGGAATTGAACAGAGTCCAGAAATACTTATATGCCTATGATCAATTGATCTATGACAAATGAAGTAAGAATATACAAAAAAACAGTCTCTTCAACAGTGATGTTGGGATAACAGGACAACTACATAAAAAAGAATGAAAATAGACCATTTTCTTACACCATATNAATACTTATATGCCTATGATCAATTGATCTATGACAAATGAAGTAAGAATATACAAAAAAACAGTCTCTTCAACAGTGATGTTGGGATAACAGGACAACTACATAAAAAAGAATGAAAATAGACCATTTTCTTACACCATATGCAAAAACAAACTCAAAATGATTTAAAAACTTACACTTGCCAAAAGGTCAAGAAGAGACTGAATTCAAGACTTAAATGGAAGACCTGAAACCATAAAACTCTTAGAAGAAAACAATAGGCAGTTCCCTCTTTGAAATTGGTCTTAGAAATATTTTTTGGATCTGTCTCAAGTAAGGGAAACAAAAGCAAAAGTTTTAAAATGGGACCATATCAGACTCAAAAGCTTTTGCACAGGGAAAGAAACCATCAACAAAATAAAAAAGCAACCTACTGAAGGGGAGATGACATTTGCAGATGACATGTCTGATAAGGGGTTAACATCCAAAATATATAAAGAACTCATATAACTCATAATATTAAAAAAATAATCCAATTTAAAAATGGACAGAGGACCAGAATAGGCATTTTTGTAAAAATATAAAGACACAAGTTCAACAGACACATGAAAGGTACTCAACATCACTAATAGTCAGGAAAATGCAAATCAAAGTCATAGGAAATCATATCACTCCTGTCAGAATGCATGTGTGAGTACATGCTCAGTTGTGTCTGACTCTTAGGACCCCATGGACTGTGGCCTGCCAGGCTCCTCTGTCCATCGAATTTTCCGAGAAAGAACACTGGATTGGGTTGCCATTTCCTTCTCCAAGGGATTTTCCCAACCCAGGGATCAAATCCATGTCCCTTGCATCTCCTGCATTGGTAGGTGGGCTCTTTACCAGCTGAGCTTGTCAGAATGGCAATCATCAAAAACACAAAAATAACAAATGTTGTCAAGGATGCAGAGAAAATGGACCCTTGTGCACTGTTGGTGGGAATGTAAATTGATGCAGTACTGTGGAAAACAGAATCGTGGTTCCTCAAAAAATTAAAAATAGAACTACCATATGATCCAGTAATTCTACTCTTGGGTATTTATACAGAGAAAATGAAAACACTAACTGGAAAGGATATTTATTGCAGCATTGTTTACAACAACCAAGATATGGAAACAAGCTAAACATCCTTTGACAGATGAACAGCTAAAGAAGAGGTGGCATATATATATATATACACATGCGTGTGTGTGTGTGTGTGTGTGTGTATGCTTCCCTGGTGCCTCAGATGGTAAAGAATCCACCTGCAATGCAAGAGACCTGGGTTCACACACACACACACACACACACATACAATAGACTATCACTAAGCCATAAAAAGGAAAGAAATTTTGCTACTTGTGACAACATGGAGGGACCTAGAGGATACTTTGCTTAATGAAATAAGCCAGACAGAGAAACATAAATATTGTATATTTATACTTACATGTGGAGTCTAAAAAACAAACATATAATAAAACAGAAACAGACTCAGATACAGAAAACAAACTAGTGGTTGCCAGAGAGGAGGAGGATGGGAGGATGGGTGAAATAGGTGAAGGGGATTAAGGGGTACAAACTTTAAGTTATATAATAAATAAATTACAGGGCTATAATATACAGCACAGAAAATATAGTTGAATAATACTTTGTATGGTATGTAATCTCTAAAAATAGCAAATGACTATGCTGCACACCTGAAAGCAATATAGTATTGTCAGTCAACTATGCTTGAATAAAAAAAAGAAAGTAAATACTGATATACTGACTACTGTGATTGCTGTAATAAAATCCCTGTCTCTAACCCCACAGACATGAAATTGTGCCAGGTTAAATTATTATTTTGCAAATGATGAAAGACTGTAGATCCTTCAGAATTCTTAAAAGCCCTGTTCTAAGTGCTTTTCCATTATGAACTCACTTAATCCTCACAAAAATCCTATGCTATAGGAATGATTATCATCCCTATTTGGGCAGGAAAAATAGAATAAGAGCATTCAAAAAGTAGGTTGGTCTTGGGTCATGAAGAGTTTTGTGCAACAGGCTAAAGAGGTTAGGCCCTACTATCTATTTTGCAATCATGGAAAGATTCTAAAAAGGAGAGGAATATGAAGAAAACAGCATTTTCAAAAAGCTTTCCTAGCCATAGTCTGTTGGATGGATAGGGCAGGGGGAAAATCCTGCTAGGAAACAGGCTAGCAAGGGTTAGGTGTCAGAACCAAGATTCCAGACAGACTTGATAGATGGGCTAAATGTACTCCTGGCAGAATAGAATTTCACTAGCCTAAATGTCAGGCCTTGGACAAGACTTCTTAACACCAATGGCTCCAGCAAATGGTTAGGGAGACATGAGTTAGCAGTATAGCCCTTGAGAATGAGGCTTAAGGTTTCCAAGGACTGGGCAAACTGGGGTGAGTCAGCAGGGGACGTGCCTGCCAAAAGGGCCACCGTGATCTTTGGCCGCATGAGAAGGCCAGTGTTGGGCCANAAAAAAAAAAAAAAAAAACAGGTGTTCAGTCAGGGATGATGTTTCATCAGTGTCTGTGGGGTCAGGACATCAGGGACAAAACTCTCTCCCCTCACCTCTGCAAGCCTGCCCTGAGAACAAGAAGATGAGGCAGAAAGAGAACTGCGGCTGCTGCTCCTACTTAGTCGCAAAGTCAAGTCCAACTCTTTGAGATCCTATGGACTGCAGCCTGCCAGGCTCCTCTGCCCATGAGATTTCCAGGCAAGAATACTAAAGTGGGTTGCCACTTCTTTCTCCAAGGGATCTTCCCAACCCAGGGATCAACCCTTGTCTCCTTCCTGGAAGGAGGATTCTTTATCATTGAGCCATCTGGGAAGCTCAGAAAGAGAAGACTAATTAATAAATCAGAACATCAAACTTTTCCTAAGTTCCTTCTATATTCTTGGCATTGAGAAATGAGTGCCAAGATCAATGCAGTGTAGCATGGTGTATAGCATGGTGTAGACAAGAGAGAAGAGGCTGGGAGTTAAGCCCCTGCTAGGGGAATGCCCAGCTTCATTCCCCATGTGCTGTGGGATGCTGGTCAATGTCTTGACTTGTAGGAGCTTTGGTTCCCTTGCCTATAAATGGGAGCAGATGCCACCCTTACTGAACTGATGTGAAGACTGAATAGGACCATGTATGGGAAGTCTTATGAGGTAAATCACAGGGATGCCCTAGCTGCTAATGCCTACCACCCCCCTCCCTGACTTGCCCATCGGCATGAGAGCACACAGGTGGCTACCCATGTCAGACTCACTGAGCACGAGCTGTTGCTTGGTAAACTAGGATAAGGTGATGGCTGTGAACATGCTTTGTAAACTGCAACATGCTTACCAAACATAATAAGGGAACATAGCTATTGCCATTCATTCTCTCCTTCAGAGCATAAACCTTCATGCCCAAGAGATGTCCTAAAACACAAGTCTGTTGAAGTGCAGTGGTGGTTTAGTCCCTAAGTCATGTCTGACTCTTGTGACCCCATGGGCTGTAGCCCACCAGGCTCCTCTGTCCATGGGATTTCCCTGGCAAGAATACTGGAGTGAGTTTCCATTTCCTTCTCCAGAGAATCTTCCTGACCCAGGGATTGAATGCAGTTCACCTGGATTGCAGGCAGTCTCCTGCATTGTAGCCCCTGTTGAAGAGCAGTTTTGTTTTTTTTTAATCTTGGGATATAGCCTATTAACAATGCTGTGATAGTTTCAGGTGAGCACCAAAGGGACTCAGCCATACATATACACGCAGCCATTCTCCCCAAACTCCCCTCCCATCCAGACTGCCACATAACATTGAGCAGAGTTCCCTGTGCTATACAGTGGGTACTTGTTAGTTATCCATTTTAAATACAGCAGTGTGTACATGTTGATCCCAAACTCCCTAACTATCCCTCCCCCCATTCTTCCCCCTGGCAATCATAAGTTCATTCTTTAAATCTTTAAATCTGTTTCTATTTTGTAAATAAGTTCATTTACATCAGTTCTTCATAGATTCCATATATAAGGGATGGCATAGGCTTCTTCTCTATTTGACTTACTTTGCTCAGTATGATGACCACCAGGTCCATTCATGTTGCTGCAAATGGCCTTGCTTCCTTCTTTTTAATGGCTGAGTAATATTCCATTGTATATGTGTGACATACTGTAGGATTTTAAGAGCAGACCTTCAGAGCTGTAGGATTCCAGGAGAGGAGGCCTGGGTTGCACATGGGCTGAGGTGATTGGGAAAGGCTTCCTTTCCAGAGGATAACTGGACTCAATGGGACAAGCTTAGAAGGCTGCCTGAGCCTCTCTCAAGAACATTCAAGGTCCTTCTAACCTGGGAGGGCGCCCTGTCTCTGAACTCCCTCACCCCCTACACTTCCTTCCCAAAGCGCATCACCCTGAGCCAGAATCATTTATTCGTGCATCCATTTCCCTGCCGACTCAAGAGTTGGGGTCCCTGTCTCTCTGTTGTCATATCCCTACCACCTTGCGCAGGTTCTGTGAATGCTGAACAAGTGCATTTGGGAGAGAGTGAGAGGGCTGGGGCAGAGAACCAAACAAAACCTGAACAAGGTTTTCTGAGACACCGAAAACCTAACAGGTCGTAGTTTCAGCACAAGAGACAGGGCCTGAATGTCTTCAGAGTTTGGTCTTTCCTGTCCCAGCAGCACCAAGCCAAGTGGCTGGACCCAGCCTGGCCTTCTTTACGCCAGATGAGTGCCATCTCATGCAAAGTGTTTGCTGTCTCCAACCCCTTCCTTCATCCCAGCACCTGCTGCCTGACCCATATATTCTTTCTGCCTAAAAGGGGAATCTGAAGTCTAGACGGGCAGTGCTCAGTAGCCCTTTCTATCATAAAAGTGCACCTCCCACCTTCTAATAAAGTTGCTCAGCTCACCTGTGAGGTGATAAGTCCCTCTCTACTTCTGTCTGCCTTACCTTTTCTAGAGTCAGCAGCCAAAAGGGGCTTTGGGGTGCCTATTCCTTTTTCTGCTCCAGGCCACAGAGAAGGAATCTGATTTCCAGGAGTTTATGGCTTCTCATCTCGTGTTCAGACCCATATTTGCCTTGTTCATAGGGGAGCTGGGAGGAGTAATTATTGTTCCTGGCAGCTTTGAAGGTCGGCTTGCTGTGTGGCAATAGAGGTGTCCAGTGTGATGATTACCATTAATAAGTACTGTGAGCACCAGAGCTTAGCTCTTTGAAAGGGAGAATTGCCCTGCAACCATTTCCCAGATGCTGAGGCTCCCTCCATTGCTCCTTTTGCCCTTAAAGGAGATGCCATGATAGGATGAGGCAGGCCAGGGAGTTGGACTACAGGCCTTCTGGAATGATCACAGGCCTACCCTGGCCAGACAAAAGAGAGAACTGTAACCCTAGCATTTAGTGTTTATCCAAATACCTGATCCGGCCCCTCCCGGCCTCATCTTGGGCCACTCTCCCCTAGCTCTTCATATGAAGACACGCTGGCCCTCTTTGACTTCCTCCACTGTGTGTGGTCTGACCCCAGAACTGTTACACATGCTAGTCCATCTACTGAGAAGGCCCTCCTCCCATCCATGACCCTGGATGGCGCTGATATCAGTGCGTCCTTTGGTCTCTGTGATACGCTGCTGGGTACCCTGTACTTATCTTCTGCAGCACAGACATTTACTCAATTTCTGTCTTCCTTACTCCGTTGGGACTTTTGCGAGCACACAGTCAAAGTTCATTCATGAGCCAGTTCCTTTCACTCCATTCTCTATACTAAGTTTGATGAAGCAAGTAGGTGCTTATACTATACATTACACTGAGCCAAACTCACAATAAGTGACGGATGGCAAGATATCCAAAGAGCAATCAGTGCAAAGTTCCCCCCTTATAACTCCAAGCAGGCCTGTGCTCCCAGAGATGGAACATCCTAGAGAAGCCAGAAGCCTGCAAAAATAGTCCCTTTCCATATTTCCAAAGAAATATTCCCTTTCTTTCATTGCTTAAATTCCATTTTTATGAATACAACTGAGTGTAGCCATGTCTGTGCTTTCTCCACCCCTTGGCCACTTGGGGTGGAACAATGGTAATATTCATGCCTGGTCACAGGGATTTGTCCAAGGCAAGCATATGACCCACCCAGGCCAATCACAGGGCTTCCCTGGGATTTTTCTATCTCAGGTTGTAGGGAAAAACTCTTTTTCCTTTCTGACAGCCAGTTGAGAAAACTGGAAGGCTAAACTGTACCTACATCATTATACACATGTAAAGTATATATTATATTTCATGAATTAAAAGACTCTGCAGAAGTTAGAAGGCAAGCCTGGAGCTTGGGCAGTTGCGGCACCCAGCACACAGAGGATGCTCTTGAAGCTCAGGAGAGAATGAGGCAGAATCACAGTGAGTCAGAGAGGACTTCTGGCAGGACTGGAGACCCGGGTCAAGCCATTTCCGAGGTTGGCCCCACCTTTGCCCTTAATTCATCTGAACAAATAAAGTCCCCTTTTTGGCATGAACTAGATTTCTTTTACCTAAATTGACCAACTACCAAGAAAGAAAAATATTTCATATTTTATTTTTGTTCCCTTTGTTCCATAAATGATTTTTTAAGTTTCTTTTTTTTAATGGACCATTTTAAAAGTCTTTATTGAGTTTGTTACAATATTCTTTCTGTTTTATGTTTTGCCTTTTTGGCCACTAGGCATGTGGGAATCTTAGCTCTCCCACCAGGGGTCAAAACTGCACCCGCTGCATTAGAAAGTGAAGTCTTAACCACTGGACCACCAGGGAAGTCCTTTCGTAAAGAATGTTAAAGCTATCATCCTTCCTCTGTCTTTTATTTTCTGACTTATGATGTATTATTTCACTCAAGGTCATCTCTCAATATGATTTTGCAAGGGAAGCTAAGCAAGTTTAATTCATTCATTTTACAGATAATATAAGTGAGGTCCAAAGAAGTAAAGAAACTTAGGTCACATGGCTAGTACTGACTGTTCCTGGACTAAAATCTGGTGTTTTTCTCTGTTTTGCTAATAAATCATGGCTATGAGCTCTAAGCAGAGAAGGCAATGANTCAATATGATTTTGCAAGGGAAGCTAAGCAAGTTTAATTCATTCATTTTACAGATAATATAAGTGAGGTCCAAAGAAGTAAAGAAACTTAGGTCACATGGCTAGTACTGACTGTTCCTGGACTAAAATCTGGTGTTTTTCTCTGTTTTGCTAATAAATCATGGCTATGAGCTCTAAGCAGAGAAGGCAATGACACCCCACTCCAGTACTCTTGCCTGGAAAATCCTATGGATAGAGGAGCCTGGAAGGCTGCAGTCCATGGGGTTGCTGAGGTTCGGACACGACTGAGCGACTTTACTTTGACTTTTCACTTTCATGCATTGGAGAAGGAAATGGCAACCCACTCCAGTGTTCTTGCCTGGAGAATCCCAAGGATGGCGGAGCCTGGTGGGCTGCCGTCTATGGGGTCACACAGAGTCGGACACAACTGAAGCGACGCAGCAGCAGCAGCTGCAGCAGCAGCATGAGCTCTAAGAGACGGTTTAACTGTTTGCTTGTAATATTCCCCAGGCTCCACCTGTGGGTAATTATGCCCCTTTAAGAAGCACACTGTCACAGTACAGTAATGCTTGCTAGAAATATTTCTGAGAAGGCTTGGAGTTAAAAACTGTCACAAAGTCTTAGGGGTCTGCCAGGTTGAAATAATATATTTAATGTCTCGGTGATACCAAGATCCTGACATGTTGCTAAGGAGGACAGGGTGCTCTGAGCCTAGTGGCAGGGACTACTGGGTGCATTTGGTGAGGAAGGCTCCACTGCTGTTGACAAGAGGGAGGAAGTAAGAGGGTGGAGGCTGGGAAAGGTTCTGCTTTTATAAAAGGAAGATGAGAAGTTGGAAACCACTGTTATAAAGTCAAACAGACCCACATTTAACTAGTTAACTTCTTGGGCAAATCATCAAATATCTTTAAGCCTCTGTTTCTTTACTAGTAAAATGGGGATAATATCAACACCTTCTTTCAAAATGCATGTGTGTGGATCATACATATAAAAGCCCCCAATGGTGCCTGGCACTTAATAGTTGATCGATAAACATCCCTCTTCCTTTTATTGGAGGAAGGCTCATGCTTTGCCCTCCATTCTGAGAGCTCAGTAGGAAACACCTGTGTGACCCAAGGCAGAGCAGCGCATGGCACACGTGACTGTGCAACTGGACCTTTGCCAGGTGACCCAAGCACCTAACCCAGCCACAATGTCCTTCCCTCTTCCTCCTCCCATGCTGCTCCAACCATCCAGACCGTTTGTCCTTCTTTGACCAAATCTCATCCTTCCTGCTCCGCTTGCATCTCAGTGCATTTCCAAGCAGACTGTTTTCCTGGAGAGTTGACTTGCCAGTTAAGCTTCCTCTGAAAGAGCTCCTAGTGGTATCCTCTCTGCAAAAAGCATTATCTCTTCCAACAGAGAAAAGGGAAGGAAATAGAAAAGGAAGGAGGGGGAGAGTCAGCAGGATGGAAAAAAAAGAAGAGGGAATATAACAGACTTATTGTTTCAAGGGCTTTCCCAAGAACTATATTAATAGCCATAGGGAAATAGTAGACTCCACTAAAAATCATATTTACCAATTACTATACCCAAATTCTCTATTTTTGGAAACTTCTATATACATCCCTTTGGGCAAAATGCTACATAACCCTCAAGGCCTGGCTCAAATGCTTTTTGACTCATGTTAATTAATTCATGCATTTGAATTAACTTAATCAACTGAACTCTGATTATGTGCCAAACACTGGGCTGGGTGCTGGTCTGTCTGACCGAGACAGAAATGGTCCCCACCGTGATGGAGCTTGGAGCCCTGCCTGGTTCCTCCTTACAGCATGTGTCTCTCTCTGTTCCCCGAACTGTTGTTACTGCCATTATTGTAATTGCTTTTCTGTCTTCCCTCCTTTTTAAAAAGCCTATAAAGTAGTGTGACCTGCTCATCTCAGTTTGCTTGGGGCTTTCCTGGCTCTAGCACTGAAAGTACTATGTCCCAAGAAACCTCCTGGGCTTCAGCAAGTTGGGATGGTTGCTCACCCTAAGATAAATGCAATGCTATGTGTGCGCAGGCGTGTTCAGTCGCTTCAACTGTCGTATCCAACTCTCTGTGACCCCAAGGACAGTAGCTCACCAGACTCCCCTGTCCATGAGACATCCAGGCAAGAACACTGGAGTGGGTTGCCATGCCCTCCTCCAGGGGATCTTCCCAGCCCAGCCACAGAAACGTCTCCTGTGTCTTCTGCACTGCCGGTGGGTTCCTTACTGCTGAGCCACCAGGGGAGCCCAAAGGCAAAGCTGTGACTACAACAAAACTCTTCTTGGAAGGAAACCACTCAGTCATTCATTCTTCAAATATTGATTGAGCTGAGTTAGTATATTATCACAGCTGGCTGCCTCTATTTTGTGTTAGATCTCCCCTACTCTACTATGAGTCCCTGGGGGTTGAGATCCAGGTCTTTTTCAGTGCAAATTGCTAGGTCCCAGTAGTGTCTGGCACATAAAATTGACTTCAGTTTATGAAAAACACTGTATATTGAGAAACAGAGTGTGTTTGTATATAGCAATGTTAAAGGATGTGTTTCTACAATTTTTAAACAGAGATCACCAGCTAGAACCTGGCTTAGAATCTTCACAAGTAATAAGATCTGCACACAATCATCTCCCCTCCTAGTCTCCCTGTAGCGCCTCCAACAGATGAGCTGTCTCTTCCCAGCTGTGGCTACTTAAAGATTGCTATATAAACACAGAGAGCCCAGTCTGCACTCTGTGATGACCTAGAGAGGGGTGGGATGAGAGGAGAGGAGGGAGACTCAAGAGGGAGGGGATACGTGTATAATTATAACCGATTTGCACTGTTACACAGCAGAAACCAACACAACCCTGTTTAGCAATTTTCCTAAAATTAAAAAATATATTTAAAAAAATCTCCCATATGCACATACAAGCATCACCCACTCCTAGCTGGCTTTAGACAATCCTAGTTTTAATTGTAAACTGATTCGAAATACAAATCTCTGTACCTTCCACCGATTGGCTATGGCCCTTTTAGCCAGAGACCCAATAAAGAGACCCAGACTCCTAGCTGGCAGCCCTTCAAGTATTAGAAGTGCGTTCCCATGTCCTTACTTCTCACCCCATCCCATTCCACGTAAACACACCTGAGATATTCTTAGGCATTCTAACAGTGGCCACACTGATCAGTGTGAGCAGATTGATATTATTTTAGGGTCCAGGTCACCATTCTCTGAAATTTCGCCACTTTACCTCCCTCTTAAAGCACATATGAACAGTTACTCTAATTGGTCTGACTAGTAGGACTACCATTCACACCTGTACCTAGCTTCAGTTCAGTCACTCAGTCATGTCCAACTCTTTGTGACACCATGGACTGCAGCATGACAGGCTTCCCTGTCCTTCACCATCTCCCAGAGCTTGCTCAAACTCATATCACTGAGTCCCTGATGCCATCAAACCATCTCATCCTCTGTTGTCCCCTTCTCCTCCTGCCTTCAATCTTTCCCAGCATCAGGGTCTTTTCCAAGGAATTAGTTCTTCTCATCAGGTGGCCAAAGTATTGGAGCTTTCAGCATCAGTCCTTCCAATGAATATTCCTAGCTTAGCAAAATCTAATAATATCACCTAAGATTTAAATGTCTTTTTCTTTATGTGCTGTGGACCATGTAATCAGGTACCTGGCACTTTTTAAGTACTCACTCAGTAAATGATTGGGCTTCTCAGCTGGCTCAGTGGTAAAGAATCTGTCTGCCAATGCAAAAGACATGGGTTTGATTCTTGGGTCAAGAAGATCCCCTGGAAAAGGAGATGGTAACCCACTTCAGTATTCTTGCCTGGAGAATTCCATGGACAGAGGAACCTGGTGGACTACTGTCCATGGGGTTGCAAAGAGTCAGACGTAACTTAACGGCTGAGCACACAGGCACACATGCAGTAAATGATCACTGGCTGGCTGGCTGGCTGCATGTATCAATTCATTATGTGGATGGGACATAATAAAGGTTTTTTAAACTATAATCATAAAAAAGAACTACATTGCACTGAGTTGCATAGTGTTCTTCCAAAATTCCTATCTACCTAGGCCCTCAGAATGTGACTTTGTTTGGAAATAGAGTCATTGCAGAAGCGATTAAACAATTAAGATGAGATCATACTAAAAAAAAAAAGTTGTCAATTTGAAAAGCAAAACCCTATAGCTTAAAACAAAGGAGACATATACATAGAGGGAGGACAATGTGAAGAAACACATGGAGAAGGCCATGGGAGACGCAGGCAAAGATCAGAGCGCAAGAAACACCAAAGGCCATCAGCAACCACCAGAAACTAGGAAGAGAGAGAATGATTCTCTGTTAAGGTCTTAAGAAAGAGCATGGCCCTGCGGACACCTTGATTTCAGACTGCTAGCCTCCAGAACTCTGATGGAATGAATTTCTGTTGTTCTAAGTCGTGTGGTTTGTGATCATTTATGATAGCAGCTATAGAAAACTAACACACACAAATGAAATGTTTCACTCTTTCTCTTACAGTTATCCCAAGAGCATGCTCTGAGATTACTGAAAGAACATTCATCAAGGTTAGACGAGCTGGGTTCAAATCACAGTTTTACCACTCACTAGTTGCGTGACCCTAAAAAGTAGTCTCATTTCTTTTATCCTTAACTTGATCACTAGCAAAGTAGAGATACAAATATATAACATATAGGATTAATTTAGGAACCAAGATTGATAAGGAATGGGGAGGTGTTTTACAAACTGTTGAAACTTTTCAGATATCAATTATTTTTTCTTTTTTTCTTAAGTAGATTTTCTATAGGTCTGTTTATTTTACTCGTTCCTCCCCCAAAAATGAATCAGCTCATGAATTTATTAATTCTACTATTTTGCAGATCTTCTCATTCACTTGTTATCCTCATTTTTTTGTACTGCTTTTTTTTTTTTTTTTTTTTGGTTTTCTTGTGCTGCCCATATTCTAAATTCTTAGACACTTAGTTGCTTTCATGTATTCTTATTTTTAAGTGAAAGCATGAAGGCTATGAGTTTACCTCTGTCTGTGGCTTTGGTTGCATTATGTACATATTTCGAGTTAGTGTTCTAAAGATGTATTTATTTTTTGGCTGCATGGGTCTTCATTGCTGCACACAGGCTTTCTCTAGCTGCAGTGAACAGAAACTCCTCTTTGTTGCAGTGCGTGGGCTTCTCATTGCCATGGCTTCTCTTGCTGCAGAGCACAGGCTCTAGGTGCGTGGGTTTCAGTAGTTGCAGGGCATGTGCTCAGCAGTTACAGCACAGAGGCTTAGTTGCTCTGCAGCATGTGGGATCTTCCCAGACCAGGAATTGAGCCAGGGTCCCCTGCATTGCAAAAAGGATTCTTAACAACTGGGCCACCAGGGAAGCCCTAGACCTAGTGTTCTCATTTTCTTTTTATCTAAGTTGTTTACAATTGTATATTTTTAAAAAATTTCCTCTTTGAGTTATTATTAATATTATCCAATCCTTAGCACTGTGTATTGGCTTTACTGATCCAGGACTATTCATTGTTATTACTATGCTGGAACTAGAGTGCTACAATTTTCTATAACCAGCTGTTTCTCTGACATCTTTTAGACATGTACGTCATGACTGAAAAAAAAAAATTTTAAACAAGAAATTTTATATTTCCTCATCATGAAAGCTTCAGTTCAGTTCAGTTCAATTCAGTCGCTCAGTCATGTACGACTCTTTGTGACCCCATGAATCGCAGCACGCCAGGCCTCCCTGTCCANGGTATCTCTTCACGGCTGCTCCAGCAAAGTGCAGCTGCTGCTCCTTACCTTGGATGAGGGGTATTTCCACACCACCACCCTTCCTGACCTTCAACGTGAGATAGCTCTTCTAGGCCTTCCTGCGCCTGCGCAGCCACAGCTCCTTGGACGTTGGGTTGTTCCTCCCAGCTGCTGTCCTTGGCCTCGGGCACAAAATATTACCTGCTTTCTGGATTCAGGCATTTGTCAGTGAATAATTTCTAGAATGTTCTCGTATCTTCCTCCAAATCCACCAGGAACTAAAAAAGAATTCTGCTGAAAGAACAAGTGTTAGCACCACTAGTCTATGGCCCTAGTGTTGACTTATGAATTACACTCCCAAGGTTGCAATCTAAACCTTAGCCCTTCTTTAAGCTTAGCAGAAGGCCTCATTTTTCCCTGAAGTCCTCACAAACCACCTCAACATAGGAGAATCTCTTCTTTCTCAGATGATATACTTTGCCCACAAGTCTGTAACTCAGCCCAAGCTCCCAAATGAGGTGGTAAGCTCCTTGAGGGTAAAGCCATGTCTTTTATGTCTTTTCATTCCTCCTTATACTCCCTAACATCAAGCTCCAATAAATACTACATTGTTTGAATACAATTCTCTGAGAATATTTCCTGAGAGGGAACATAACTGACATTTAGGGTCGTAGATTTTAAAGCAGCCTAGTGGTAAAAATTAAGCACCATTTAAAAATCTTTAGAAAGGTTGATACTAATGTCTTAGACACATGCTTTGAAAAGAAATCGTGCTGTCTCAAACATCAAGAACATTTTTAGACTTTATGAAAACCCAAACGGCATGTTGGTCTTTGTCCAACTAAAGCTACCTGTGGATTCATGTTCTGTCAACTCTGAAGGTGACAGCAATAAAGAACAAAGTGATTCTGACAATCATGTGTCACATATATAAAATACTTCACAATTCACAAAACTCTCCCATGTGTTAGCTCATCTGATGCTCAAGACAAACCTGTGAGTAAGGCAAGCTAGGGACTATTAACCCCTTTATGGAAAATAGATGTTTGGGACTCACAAAAGGTTGGTTAATTTATCCAAGGTCACAACGTTAGTGGGTAGATGGAACACAAATTAAGCCCAGATTTTCTGATTCTCCATTGTAAATTCTCTAGGCTAGAGCTATTCTATTGATTTGGGAATTCGTGGAATATATCTCTACAAAGAGTCATCAGCTTCAAAGGCTAAATGTTCAGTTACCAAATACCCTTCCTATATCCACATGCTTGGAGACATCAGAGAAAGAAGACAAAGTTTCTACCTTCAAGAAGCTCACAGACCATTAACCTAAGCATCACAATGACAAAGTGTATTTGTTACAAGTGCCATGAGAGAATTAAGATAAGAAACATCCACTGAGAACTTACTATGTGTCCTAAGGACTTTGCATCTGAGGTGAGTAACATTATGTACCATATTGCTTGGCACAGAGAAAAACTTTAAGTTGGCAACCATTATAATGATTATAGTTTTTAAAAAATATGATCATGGATTGTTATTTGGAGAAAGAAGAAGAAGATTGAACATTTTAATATCCAGAGCAACACTATAGAGGAGAAACAAGCTATCTGAAGGAAATCAGAACTGCAGACGAAATGCTGAAGTGGGGTCTCAGAAGAAGATTAGTGGCTTGTAGACAGGGACGGGAAGAACATTCCAGGCAGAGCAAGACAGGGGCCCTGAACGGCAGGGAAGGAAGAAGCGTGGAAAGGAGGTGCTGCCCGCCAGATGGTCAGAGACAGCACACAGGAGAGGACAAAGGAGGCCCCTCCAGTTAGAAGGCAGCAGAAGGGCGTGGCTCTCCTGGGCCTGACCCAGGCACTCAGGGTGAGGCCCAGATTTTCCAAGGCTATTTGTTTGTAGATTACATTTTTCCTGAATAGAATCCAAATGCCTTTGTTTTTGTAAAGAGCACCATAGTTTCCAAAGAAAAGAGAAAACAGACTTCTTCGTCCAAGGGCTTTCCCTGAGAAATATTCTAATGGCTGGGGCCAAGGCAGGGTTCCACTGAGCTCTGTACTCAGAGAACAAGAGAGCAGTAGGCTAGAATCTTCTCCAGAACCTGTAAGAAAATGGGAATTTAGAGAACATTCCCTGGGAGATTTTTAAATACAAGTAATATGTCCTGTTGGATCTGCCCCAACCAAACCCTCCTACGTGAGGTTCCCAGAATATTGCATGCAATGTGAAAACTCTGCCTGGCAGGCGCTCTCACTTACACCCCACCCGACAGCCCTGCCTCCTCTTCCCTGTTTGGCATGGCCCTGCTCTTCCTACAGGTCCAGCTGAAAGACTCCTCCTCTGTGAGCTTTGCCTGGCAAATCTAGGCCCCAAAACCAGGGTGGGTGGCTGGCTTTGACCTCAGTGCTCCTACAGAGCCATGGACTCACCTCTACAGACAGTCACTGTACCGCTTTGTAATCATAGCACATCTTCTCCCCAACCAACACCACCCCCCCCATCCCACACCATGTCTCTCTCAATTTTGAGAGCCAGTGATGAAGCAAAGATGGTGAATAGGAGCATTCCACTCTGGAGGCAGGTAGTAAGGGGGATGTTATCTGCAGCAAACGTTAAAAAGTACACATAACAAAAGTCAATTTTGTTTTAATTGTCACCATGTGCAGGCAATTCTAAACAATGTCAGAAATATCTAATAAAATACTCTTCCTCTCTGGGGCAAAGGGTACGTGGCAAGTGGCATACCCCTTGCTGTGCCACTCCTGTGATCATGCTCCAGTGCCTTCTGTCCAGGAAAAGGACATGCATCATGGACAGCATGCAAAGCTGGGCAGAGTTTTTCAGTCGAGTTACTCACTAAAGCCAAGAACGTGCCAGGTACCACGCAAGCCATTTTACATGCATTACAGCCAGCTTCCCAACAACCCCGGTATATGGGCACCACTATTTGGTTAGGGTCACATGAAGAAACCAAATCTCAGCATAGTACAATGATTTGTCCAGGGTCCAACCACAAGGAAGCAGTGGGGAGAAATTCAAACCCAGATCTGTGTATCCAGCGTCTCTATTATTTCTCCTGTGCCTAGACCACCATGGCTGCCCTATACCAGGGGCTACAGCTGCAAGCCACACATGTCCTTCTTAGAAGTTCACAGTCTAATGGAGAAAAAGACTCAGCAACTCACCATGATTCAGCTTAGCATGTGACAAGTAGCTTCAGGAATAAACCAGACTAAACCCCCCTACGATGGCCACCTTGTTGTGGATTTAAGTCTGAAGATCCAAGTGGGGGAGGAGGGCTTAGCAAAAGAAATAATCAGCAGGGATTGAACTTAAAACAGATGCTCTTCTGGATATAAGCACATGCTCTCCTGCTTGGGTTTTATCACAAACAGCGCCCCGGTAGGTCTCATTGTCTTGAGTTTTCAGAAGTGCTCAGAGAAGTTACTCACCCAGGGTCACACAGCAGCTAGTAGTCAGTGGAGTGGGGGACTGAGCAGAAGCCTCTCTGACTTGGAAGCTGGGGCTCTGGGCACAGCAGCAGCCTGATGAGGATGGTGTGAACACATCCACCCTGCAGGTCCTCTTAGGGATCAGGGGATGTAATACTGGCAAAGGGGATGAAGAAGCGGAAAACGATAATTCCTCATTTTTCTTTCGGCTCTTTACAATTTATAAGATGTTTTCTCATCCACTGTCTCATTGGATCCCTATGAATTTGGAAGGATGGGTGGGTATTATCTCCATTTTGGAGATTGAAAAAAAAAATACGGAGGCTTTAGTAAAGTTATAAGAGTTTCCTGAGCTCATACTAAGTGGTTGCAGAGAGCCTATGATTCCTTCATCCGACTTGCTCCATGCATTATCACAGGTAAGAGACAGGTACCTTTGTATAGCATCTGATTCTTGAAACAACCCCAGAAGGTAGGATGGGCAAATCTGATGCTCCCCACTGTATGGGGAAAGAAACAGAATCCAGAGAGGGTAGGGGACTTCCCCAAGAAGTGGAACTGGGACTAGAAAGCAGGCGCTTGCTATCACACGACATGGAACAAATGATCCACTTATTCATTCAGCACTAAACTTAGCAGGCTTGCCAATCACTCGGGAGTGGGCCTGTCCCTAAGAAGCCCCACCAGCGTGTTAGACATTCAGGTCCTCTCTCCTCTAACAGCTCTTAGATCCCCCATTACCGCCACCTCCGAATCTTGGTATCAAAAGGCAACTCTCACAGACTTAAGTCTGCTTGGCTAACAGAAGGCAAAGAGTGATCCAACAGTGGACCCCACCCTCAACATAAGTGCATCTTAAATGAACCTGAGTTTATTTCTCCTTCCCTTGCCCTTTTTTAAAGTTTCCCTCCAGTTCTAAAGAAAGGTATAACACTACTCCTCTGCCAACGTATTTCAAATTTCTTGATCAAGATCCTGTAATTACAAGCAACAAAACAAATAAAGACAAGGACTTACAATGCAGGAATATCAATCACGCACAGTCCAGCCAGAATTCATTTAGTTCCTGAAAAACAGAAAGTATGGCTTTTGTTGTTTCAGATACATTATAGACACACAGTCAGGGACCTGAGAAACAAGACCACGAGCTGGAAATGTCTGGGCCTGGGGATTATTAAGCATTCTAGAAGAGAAAACTGAAGCTCAGAGACATTAAGTGAAGTGCTGCAGGTCACACAGCACACCACAGAGTCAAAAATGAAAACAGAACCTGAATTCAGGTCCCTCTGCCTCCACATTGCTTCCCTGCCCTCTTGGATTAAAATGTGTATTTATCCACCCTCAGGGCTGAGTGGAAGCACACCAAGGGGCTGCAAACTATGCCTCGGAACGCAGGTCTTTGGCTCTCCCATAACTGTCTTGGGTCCTAAAAGCATTAGAGTATAATGAGTACTACATGCATGAGGCAGACCTAAGGCAAAAGAATGTCCAGCTCAACCTTTTTTCATTCTGCTTTATCATACCAGATGATGTCATTGTTCTGACCAGATTCCAGCGGGATTGCTCTTTACCGGTGGTGTGAGGAAGACCACTAGTGTGGTCTGGTATGACTTCAATGGCCAGTGCTATTCTTGGGAGGACGGTCAAGTGCTGTAGCTCCCTAAGCCTTGGGTGGGGGTAACTGAAGTGTAACCCACACTCCACAGTCCACCAGCAGGACCAAGCTGAAGCTACCCTCTGCAGGTGGCATCTCAGTGCTATCCCCAAAATTACAGTGGGAGCAACTTGTACATTCAAGTTGGGATGGGTTTGGCAGATTGCTTTTTAAGGAATAACACTAAAATGCCATCTATTTTACATTCAGAAACTCACTCTGACTTTGTTCTATTTTGGTCATTTAAATTCATTTTAAAGATCATATTGTTCTTATACTTTGCTCCAAAGCCTTCATTTTGTTGTTGACTGAAAGCTATAAAAATCTGACCAAGGAATTCAGCCCAGTTTTCTGGCTGATAGATCATACTTCATTCATTCTCTTATTCATCCACCCACAGCTGGCTTAAACTCAGGACAAACTGCATGCTGATTTTATCCCACCTACCAAACTAGCAACTGACACCAAGAGCTGCCATCGAAAACAACCTGGGACCTACCCCCCTGGGACCTACCCCCCCGCCCCCCA
>SJYA01000596.1:3171695-3215355 GCA_006410615.1 Neotragus moschatus | reverse complement strand
TCCCCACCCCCGACCACCCACCCATCTTAGGGCCTTTGCACTTGCTACTTTCTCTGCCTAGAATATGCTTCCTCCAGATATTCACCCAGCTTCTTCCCTCCCCGCATTCCAGGCCC
This sequence comes from Neotragus moschatus, assembly GCA_006410615.1. NCBI lineage: Eukaryota > Metazoa > Chordata > Mammalia > Artiodactyla > Bovidae > Neotragus > Neotragus moschatus. The sequence goes on along the minus strand of SJYA01000596.1, from coordinate 3,215,239 downwards.
TGGCAAATGCCACTTCTTCAAAGAGCCTTTCTTGATCCCCCGTCTAAAATAGTCTGCCCTTCCTCCACTCCATCTACCTTCTGTGATCCTGTTCTTTCTTCATAGTCTGAACTGAGACATTTATTATTTACTTATGTCTTTCTCCCCGAGGAGAATGGAAATAACATGAGGGGAGATACTTTGTCTACTGTGCTCACTGCTATATCAGTAGTGCCCAAAACAGCACCTGGGGGTTAGCAAGCAATTTTTTTTTAATAAATAAAGAATGAATGAGAATAAACTCTCTTCCCCAAACTTTCTTCCTCTTATTTATAAAGTATTTCCAGGAAAATACTACAAAGGTAAAGGCCTAGAAACTGGGAGATAGTTTCAATCATCTGAGTAGGTCTCTATGTTATCTGTGGATCAAGGAGCTCTCTGCTTCAAAAACCTGCAGTGGCTCCCCATTGCTTCAACAGAGGACAGTTTTCCCTCATTGCTTAGAGCCTTGAAGATTTAAGGCTATAAAAATAATCTGATGGTGACATTCAATGTGGGTGTGTATGCATATACTTATTGCACACACGTTTACCAAGTGTTTGCTACATGTCAGGTTGTCTGCTGAAAAAAATGCAAAAACCTGGTTCATCTCAATCACCACAATTTGGGGAGTGGTGGTGGGAGGATGCAGAGGGAGGTCATAAGTGATTGAGAGGGAGAGAGTTGTCAGTAACATGTAAGTATAACAAATGCCGGGAGATGGCTACACAGGCAGGCAGGAAAGATGAATCAATCCCTTCACTTGGATGTAGGTAGGAGTCCAGAAAACTTTCTAAGGAAGCTGCATTTCAGCTGCATCTTGATGCACAGGTGTTTACCTGGCAAACAGGAGGTTCGGGGAAGGGGTTGAGAGCATTCCAGGCAGAGGATGAGGCCTGGAAGGATAACACACTCTGGAACTCCAGGTGCTCAAGTCAGTTTCAAGTGTGGACCCTGAGCTAAGGGATGGTGAGATACCAAACAGAGAGGCAAGCAGGGTGTTTAAACAAAAGACACCACACATGAAGGGAGCCAGCCAGTCAGACCTGAGTTCAGGTGCTGACCATGTCACTAGCAATTCACTCCTCTCTGGGCTTTACCTCCCAGGAAGGAATTGACCAGGAGGTGAGGGGAGGGAGCAGCTCTCACTGGGGTGGGTGGAGGTGAGGAGCTAGAACCGGAAGCTCTGAAGAGGCTTACTGGGTTTAAAAACAAAATACTGAAGATAGGATTTCCCTGGCGGTTCAGTGTTTTAAGACTTCGCTTTCAAAGCGGGGGGTGTGGCCAAGGTTCGATCTCTGGTAGGGAACTAAGATCCCAGATGCCACAAGGCATGGCTGCAAAGCAAAAGAACAAACAAAAACCCGAAAATGTGAAAATCCTGTCCCTTTGCTTTGTTTTGAATCATAATATTTATTTTGAATTTGAAACTCATTCAGAAAAGGCTTTTGCATTTATCTACAGTGACCTGGATTTCATAAAGAGGTAGAGAAACCCTGGTTGAGGGCAACTTAAAGTCCTCTCTGATTCTTACCTCCAGGTCTAAGATGACTGACAGCCAGGCATACGGGGGAAAAAGAAGAGAGGTGCAGTGAATTAGCCGCTGAATTTAGGATTAGACCCAAATTGCAGCTCAGATTATACTACTTACTCCCTGGTGAGAGAGGCAAGTTAATGAACTTTTTGGAGTGTCAATTTCTTCCTCTATAACATGATGTTTTCCTCACAAGTTCATTTTGCAATTAATTTGAAAGAATGGACTTATAAGCATCTAGTACATAGTAGGTATTCAATAAAAATCAGTTGACTGGAAAATCTTCAATGGTCTCTCTGCGTCCCAGTCCTTAATCATAAAGGCTTCCCTCGAGTGTCTACCATTTGCTGAACCCTCTCCACAGCTATCTCATATTCAAGAAGAAACTCACAATTTAATGCTTTGTCATCAGTTGAGCTCCTTGCATTGTCTAAAGGTGGTTTAACTCTCAGAATACAGCATTGCTGGATGATGGGAATTTAGGGCATGCTGCCTGGAACCAGACCAGGATTCAAATCTTCTAAAATTTAAAGCTTTTTTTTTTTTTTTTTTACTCTGGAAACCTATCCACTGCATGCTTTTATTTCCAACCGTTAAGCACTTTTCCCCCTTACTTTCCACATTTAACTCAAGGCTTCATATGCAAAAGGCAAGCTTGAAACGATCATAACATTTAAGCAATGAATATAACGACAGCTTACACTTGCATCGCAGGAAGATCTACATTCTATATTTAATAGCTTTAGTCATTTACAGCAAGAGTTATCACAGGCGCCCCAGAGAGGGAGGGTTGGAGAGGGAGAATTCTGCACCTTTGATTAAAGATGTTGTAGTCATAAGCTGTTTTGGAAATGATTAAGTGATAAATACAGTAAGTTCATCCTCAGTTCTGGGAACTCCACAGCACAGACAGTAATTTTCAGAGGCAGAAGCAATCATTATTATTTAAAGGTCTAAGCCTTAGTGTGTTCGCTAAGTACAGGGAAGGAGGAACTCAGGTATGGGGAGCACCTACTAGACACTAAGTTCTCTATCACCTAAAACATCTAATGTCCACCCTCCAAGTAAAGACTTGTAACTAGACCACAAAAATAGGGGAAGAGGGAAATTAACAATGTCAAATACCTCCCTGCCCCAGGTGCATACAATGCACATATAAAATATGATAAAGTGCCTACAGTGCTTAAGAATATGCAAGGAAGGCTGGCAAACTAAGAAAGGAGATCTTGCCCTTTGTTGAGGAGATGGCTGTGTGCCATCATTTTCCCTGTCTGCATCCCCAGACCCTGCCTCCTGCATCTGCTAGGAGTTAGGAACTGGGAGCAGGAAGCCAGATTTTGCCACTCTGTGCAAATCCTACTTAGTAGCTGAGTGACCTTAGATAATCATTTAACCTCTCTGTCTCAGTTTCCTATTTGTGAAATGGAAAACAGTAACATCTCTGTCATACTGTAATTGTGTAGGATGAAAGGCACTAATAAGCGCAAAATGCTTAAGACAATGATGGCAAGTAATAAGAGTTGCAAACATAACCACGTGTGGTCTTGCCAGATGCTGGGGAGGCCGTCTGTCCTCATCCCCACCCTGTGATGGCAACTGTAATGAAGCCCTCTTTTCCAGTTGGGGGAACTAAGAAAGTCCATCTGCCCAGGTCATCCAGTTCTGAATTGGCCTGAGAGTCCCACCCAGGCCCGCCTAGCAATAACAGTAAAACAGCATTTAATTGGTTTTTTTTCTTTTTAATGTTCTAGACCTTTACAGCTAGGTACACACTTACTTCTCACAGCAATTACATGAGGTAAGACTCGCTAACTCCCATTTTACAGATGCAGAAACTGAGAGAGAGAGATTAAGTGATTTTCTTAAGACCTTAGTGTTAGCAAATACCAGGGGGCGGATTTATGGTCAAGCCTAAGAACCTGACTGTTCCCACACGCAAGGACAGGGCCGCCGGTCCCAGGACCTGAAGCTGGACGGGCTGGTCAAAAGCCCCCTGTACCTTTTATTCCCTGTTGGGAGGAACGGTTTGGGACCGTGATTCTCAGGTCCGGGACGGGTCCCCCGGGCTGGCAGCAGGGGCGGGGCCTGCAGCGCCCGCGCCTGCGCGGGGCGGGGCCGTCGAGAGCGGTCCGGGAGGACGCCCACCGCACGCTCGCCCCGCGGGAACCCCGGCGGCAGCCCCGCCTGCGCGCTTTACCCGTCGCGCGCGCGTCCCTTTCGCTTTTAGTCCCAGCTGCGCTGACTGCTCTCGATTACTCAGAATCGTCCCTTCGGTTGGCGGAGTAACAAAAATCGGCAGTGGCTGTCCGAGGACACCTGTTTACAAACAGGACCCCCGCCCCCAGCCCAGAGCACCGCAGGCCGAGAGCCCGGAAATCTCTGTTCTCCCACTCGGCCTCTGGCTCGCAGTGGGACTGGTTTTGGGCCTCAGCTTGCCTGTGTACTTGATGTCAAGAATGTGTGTGCAATCGAACGAAAGGCGTGCGAGGTGGAGACAGCCTGACATTTCTTTTAAGTCTCCTGTTTTCAGCTATCATTAGTTTGAACGTTATATTCTTCTCCATCGTAATCTATTTTAATAAATATATTTTTAATTTAAAAAAAGAATATGATTGGTCACCCAGGAAAAGTAGTCTTGTTACTTATCCTGTGGTTCGAGTCCACTTGTTTGAAATACCAGCAGCTCTGGAAGGCCCTTTCAACTCTCTACCGTCTGTTAATCTGATTCGTGTGGTTAATTATTATTATTTTTTTCTTCTCCTTTTAGACCTTTACAGTCTCGCTGGTGACCTATGGGGTGGGAGAAGACTGGGTTTTGCAGCCGGATATATTCGGTTAGAATTTCTTGGTGCCACTTTTTTCGCCTATGGGACCTCGGTCAAGCCACTTACACATGGTGAGCCTCAGTCTCTCGTCTATAAAATGGAGGGGATACTCCCAGGGGCGCGGGGAGAATTCAGGACAATATTTGTCAAGGGACTGCCACGCGCGGGGTGACCCATGGAAGAGGGTGCAGGTGGGTGGGGACTTTCACGTGCTGGGTTTCTCCGCTCGGCTCATTCTGGGGGGCCCGGAGTGCCGCCCCCGCGCGACGGCTGAGCATGGCGGGCTCACGGCCTCTCCCGGCCCGGCTGAGGCGGTCGTACCGGTTCCGATCCCTTCCCCCACCGGCCGGCTTCTGGCGGCAACCTGCAGGCAGAAGGCCAGGCTTTATTTAAACAAAAGCAGCGGGTGGAAGCTGGCCTTGTATGGACGAAAGAAACGTTGGCGGGCCGGGAACGTCGCCGGGGGAGGCAGTAAAAAGCGGTTCTCCTGATAGGAATCTGTGAATAAATAAATAACGCGAATCAAAGAATGCATTGAAATACCCTCCTAGGATCACAGAAACAGGACCCAAAGGCAGCCTTCGTAATTCTCCCACTCGACCCACCCTATCTGATAAGTTTTCAAAGAGGCCCAAATTGATTCTGGAGTTATTATCAAACCAGGACGCCTGCCACCCAGATCCTACAGTCCTAGGGTGGCCTCTGGGGCGCACCTTCCGGGCTGGGAGTGAGACCTGGGTCTGAAACAAAGGGAAAGGGAAGCCCGTTTTATGAGCACCTACTCAGGTGCTAGGCATTGTTCCTATGCGGTTTCATGACTTCTCACACCACGCTTTAAGCAGGATCCCATACTCTGGTAGGCAGGGGAAGTTACCTGCTCCAGAACACAAAAGCCGATAGATGGGACTGAATTCCAATACAGTTCTGTCCCTGGTTCCTTCCATCCAACCTTGCTGCCCAGGGCAGGGGGCAAGGATAAAGCGCAAAAGGCGCGTTTGCAACTACAGACAGTGGTGCGATGACATAGCTGTTTCTGGGCGCCACCCCTTCCCTCCTTTTTCTTTACCTACCTACAGGATGTCCAAAGTCTCTTCCAGTTCTAACTATCAGCTGATTCGCTGCTGCAGGGCCCACTCGCCTAATTTAGCAGCCGGAAGTCGCATGCCCGGCGACCGCTGACCTAGAGCCCTTAGTCTTATCATTGCCAAAGCCAGTGTTGGCCCAGAGGACACACAGGTGCGCCCAGGGCACGTATTTCTCCAGCCTCCGCCCTAGTCACGGGGCTGCATCCGGTCCAGGAGCCAAAGAAACTGGTCCAGCTGCTCCTTTCCCGTCAGGGCCCCGCCCACGCCCACCCCAGCGGAGGCTCAGAACAGGTTTCTTCACTTTCCCTGGCCCAGCTCCTGCCTCGGGCGAGAAAGGGAAGCCATTTGTTCAATGTGCCTGAGGATCGTTCTGGTTCGCAGGCAACTCGTGGACGAGCCATCAGTCAGGTGGACCCAACTCAAGCCACCAAGCACAGTACACCGGCTTGTGCATGGCTGGCGGTCTACCCAGCAAACCCTTAGGATTCCTCAGGGGACACCTGGGCTCCTTGCTCTGTGCAGGGCTGGCCAGCATCAGGTCCCAAGGGGAAGGTGAGCAGAATGAGATGAGTTACCCGGCCACCTGGGTCCATCCAGCAATGGGGGGTGGTGGTGGGGGGTGGGAGTCCAGTGTCAGGCTTGGCCTGGGGGTGGCACACTGTCACTGGCCACTGGCCCTCCATCCTCATGTGCCCAGGGTTCTTGGGGACTTTCTCAGAAGCCTGGCTCCTCTGTTTTAGACCTCTTGGCCAAGAGGAAAGCTTGGGCAAAAAGCCCTTCAAATAGAATTTACTCACACATATTTACTAAGTGCCAAGCACTATGCTAGGCCCTGGGGAGATCACCATGACCCAGACACAGAACCTGCTCTCATCAGTTCTAGCTTAGTGAGTCAGCCAGGTAACAAATAGACCATTTTAATATGGGGCAAAGAACCATTTCCTGGAGCTTGTCTGGGAGAAGACCCTGAGTTGGTTAGAGGTGGGGTCAGGAAGCTTTAGGAAAAACTTTCTCAGGCTTCAAACACTGCTCTTTTCCTTCTTCCTTTCATCTCTCTGCACTCATTTCTGGAGTACCTGGACCATGCTGAGCACTCAAGGAGCAGTTGATGATATTAGGGTGTCGTGTTTAAAACATCAGGTCTCTGGCTACAGCCACTTACTTTCTGCCACTGAATGATTTGCATAATTTCTGGAGTGCATAACTCCACTTTCTTTATCTGTAAAATAGGAATAAAGATAATACCAGCTTCATAGAACAAGGTCTGGCCCATGGTAGCTATTAATGAGTGGAATCTATTGTATTACTTTGTTGTTTGAGGTTCACACACTTCTTCCAGTCTGTTGGACAAGCACCAACCCTCGACCCCCACTGTGGTTGGCAGCGCAGGTAACTTCATACCCATTTTACAGATGAGGAAGCTGACTTGGACAAATTAACAGGATGGCTCATGTCTGGTAAGTTTTCAAGACCAGGATCTTGGGGAGGAGAGGCCTCCCAAAATAGGGGAGATATTTTGACCTTCATCTGCCCTCCCTGAAACACCAGATGACTGGTTAAGACTGAACTGTCTGGAGAACTTCCTTTGACCTAGATCCTGTGGGCTCTACCAGAACACCAGCCAGAAAAAGCAAGCAGCCACACCCTCCGCCTTCTTGCCCCAACCTGCACTTCATGCTGGGGATCGTACTTTCAGGGACTGTTCTTTCAAAGGGGGGATTATAACTGGATGGCTGCTGTGTGCCAGACCCTACACCAGGCATGCACATCTGGGCGATTTCATCTCCTGTGAGCCATCTTCTGTGGTCAGGGAAAGGAGGAGGAAAGAATCAGTTTATCCCAATAACGATTATGTGTCCACAATAAAGCTTGACACATGTGCGTTCAACCCCGAGTGCTCTTTCTAAAGTGCAAATGTTATTCCAACTCTCTTGTTTAAAATCTCTCAGTGGTCTCCCACTGCCTTTTTAGAGTCCACACTGAGGAAAGGCAGACTCAGCTAGTCACATTATCACATATGCTCTTTCCACTGATCTCCTGGCCTTTGCATATGCAATTCCTTCTTCCTGGAATGCCCTTCCCAGCTCCTCACTTCCTTTCCTACTTTTATACGGTTAAATACTATTTATCCTTCAGCTCTGGAGAAGGTGATGGCACCCCACTCAGTACTCTTGCCTAGAAAATGGACGGAGGAGCCTGGTAGGCTGCAGTCCATGGGATCGCGAAGAGTCGGACACGACTGAGCGACTTCACTTTCACTTTTCACTTTCATGCACTGGAGAAGGAAATGGCACCCCACTCCAGTGTTCTTGCCTGGAGAGTCCCAGGGACAATGGAGCCTGGTGGGCTGCCATCTATGGGGTCGCACAGAGTCGGACACAACTGAAGCGACTGAGCATTAGCATCCTTCAGCTCTCAGCTAGATGTCACCTCCTCCAGGAAGCCCTCCTTGTCCACTCAAACAGGACTAAGCCTGACTACTCTCTCTTGTAGGTATCTGTTTAACAGTCTCTCCCACTAGATGGTGAGCTCCTTAGGGTCAGGGACAATGTCCTCAGCACTAAGAATGGTATGGCTCATAACAGGCATTCAATAAAAATTTAATGGATGGATGAGAAAATGTTGAGCATGAAGATCATCTCCATTTAGCAGAGGAGAAAACCAAGTCTCAAATAGCTATCAGATAGCTGGTTAGTGGGTGAATTGAGCTAGAGATAAATTCTTCCAAGTCCCATCTTGTTTCACTGTTTTACTTATATTGAAGATAATACAACCTCCTTCTAAGTTATCTTATTGAAGTTGTTCTTAGCACTGCCTCTCCACATTTTACAGAAACAGATTCTGGGTCCTGATAATGGAATATTTATGAATACCAATCATCAAGCTTATAGTTAGTCACAGGGACTGATTTTAGGTGCCTGAGACCGCTTATATCTCATGACACCTTAGAGAGGACAACATTATGATGTCTGCTTAACACATGAGGAAGCTTGTTCAGAGAGGTTACATGATTTGCTCAAAGTTCCACAGCCTTCAAACCCAAGTTAATCTCCAGCTCCTAAGCCCGGGTTTTTTCCATCTCCCCAGACAGCCGCCTGACCGTGGCTCTGGAGCCAGCTCTCATGTAGCTTTAGGCACCAACTGGATCCAGGTTCTCTCTCAAAAGGGATATAGATGAAACTCCATAACTTCAAGGGATCTTCTGGACTTGACCCAAATGTCATCCTAACGCTGCCTTTTTTCTCTGGCCACTCCTCTCTTTCCCCTTGGGTTGCAGCATCTGCACTGGCTCCACCTCTGGGGAAAAGTCAGGGCATGGGAAGCTGTCCTTGTTCCTTGTTCCCAGTAAATGGCCCCCTTGGGAACCAGGCAGGTAGGAGCAGATCCTCCTGTTCTCAGGTGTCTCAACAAACAAACTATTTAGCAATTACACACGCCTTTGGATGGAGCACCCACAGCCTTTCCTGACTCTGAGGAGCTGCTCCTTGACTCCACCCCAAGAGCTTCACTAAGGTGCTTGCATTGATTTATTGATTCAATGACTATCTGCCCATCTCCTACCTCTATTACGCTGCTCTTTCAGCTAACAGTGTTCCCCTTGGAGCCCTGGCACTTCTTCAACATTTAACAGAGGAGAAAACCAAGTCTCAAAGAAGGCAAAAATAGCTGTCAGATAGCTGGTTAGTGGGTGAATTGAGCTAAATTCTTCCAAGTCCCATCTTGTTTCACTATTTTACTTATATTGAAAATACAACCTCCTTCTAAGTTATCTTATTGAAGTTGTTCTTAGCACTGCCTCTCCACATTTTACAGAAACAGATTCTAGGGGAGATGAGGAAGCTCCCCCAACTATCTCATACTAGACAAGAAGGCGGGGGCTGTATCTGTTTTGTTTGTCACTCTATACCCATCACCTGGCAGCTCAGATGGTAAAGAGCCTGCCTGCAATGCAGGAAACCCTAGTTCAATACCTGGGTTGTGAAGATCTGCTGGAGAAGGGAATGGCAACCCATTTCAGTATTCTTGCCTGGAAAATCCCATGGACACAGGAGCCTGGCCGGCTACAGTCCTTGGGGTCACAAAGAGTCAGACGTAACTGAGCAACTAACACACACACACTCATCACCTAGCGCTATGCCTGACACATGGTTGGCCTTTAATGAAATGATTGTTGAACAGCTGAATACTAAAGCTCCATTCATCTCTTAAAAGTTAATCCTCCACTTAGAGATAGGAATCATGGCATGTTAGATCAAAGGGAAACCCAGAGGAAATAAAACTTACTCTAAATCCTTCATTCTATAGAAACAGAGACCCAGAAAACAGAGATACAAAGTCTAGGGAAGATCTACAGGATAGCTCAGGCCTCCTGACTTTTGTCTCAGCACCCTCTCCATATTAGGACCCTACCCCCAAACCATAAACATGCTGTGCTGTGCTTAGTTGTTCAGTCATGTCCAACTCTTTGCAACCCTATGGACTACAGCCGGCCAGGTTCCTCCATCCATGGCGATTCTCCAGGCAAGAATACTGGAGTGGGTTGCTATGCCCGCCTCCAGGAACATATTATTTTCTAATTCTCACAGCAGGCACCTGGAGCTGGGAGTGGGGAAGGGAGAGCATTGCCATTGCCAAATGGCAGAAAAGAAAAGTGGGGCTCAGAGAGGTGAGTGCAGTGTACCCAACATCACACAGCTGGAATCCTGGGCTTTTCCTGTCACAGCCTGTGTTCAGAGCTCCTTCTGCCCCATTCTCTCTCCCCACTGCTCTCTGCTTTTATGAGCCTTGAAAGAGATTTGAAAAGACAGGCTCTAGGATTTCAAGGACTTTTGTCTTTATTCATCTTGCTTCTGGAAGATCTGGTTAATCTGTGGGCCCAGGGCAAAATATGAAGACCATTAAGGTACTAATCAATATCGTTCAGGTATTCACAATTGTCATCTACTCTAAAAGGGCCCAAATGCTTATCTTAAATGTTCAACGATGACACCGAGGATATCTACTTTCTATGAGGGGCACTGCTGAGTGGGGCTGGGGGCTTTGGAAGACCACTAGAGCCCATCACAGATCTCCAAGGTCCCTTTTGGACCCTGGCCACATCAGCTTTCTGACCACAGGATCATCCAGGCCACAGGTCCTGGTCATGGCTAATGCTGCCTCAGCAACCACAGAACTATGGTGATGGTAGGGGACAGTCTTAAAAGGAGGCCAGTGCCTTAGGGGAAAAAAAGACAGAGAAAGGGCCAAATGAGCAAGGGTGGCCATTGTTGTACCTCCAGACATCACACTTAAGTGACCTGGGGTGAAGATTTATATCTCTAGGACAAAATAGCCCAATTACTCAAGAATGAAAAGATAAAGAACTTCTTTCTCTGAAAGAGCAGGGGCAGAGTCAGCATGCCAGCATCCTGGTTCATGACTTAGAGATCATTTATAACTTTATTGAAGAATAAAATGTGCCACTGATAGCCTTAAAATGTCAGTGTAAACTGTTGTTTGGACAGCGCTGGGCAGGAGCCCCTGCTCTGCTCCACACCAACTGAGTGATCTTGGGGAGATGGCCCCAAGTTCCTGAATTTGTCTCCTGAGCCACACAGGGCACTAATGGAGGCCCTTGGCAGGGTTTGTGGGAGTCCAATGAGATCACAGATGTAAAGTGCCCAGTACCATGCCTAGTCCATAAATGTGAAGTGTTAGTGGTTCGGTCATGTCCAGCTCTTTGCAACCCTGTTGACTGTAGCTCTCCAGGCTCCTCTGTCCATGGAATTCTCCAAGCAAGAATACTGGAGTGGGTAGCCATTCCCTTCTCCAGGGGATCTCCCCAACCCAGAGGTCAAACCCAGGTCTCCTGCATTGCAGGAGGATTCTTTACCATCTGAGACTCCAGGGATGTCCATCTGTCTCCTAATGAATGCCAAACAAATATTAGCTCCTTTAAAAAAAAAAAAAGAAGAAGAAGAAGAATGGGAAATGAACTGTGCTCTGGAAATAGAATAGTCATGGAACAACTCAGCTTCCCACCCCACCCCAACTCCCACCTCCCGCCCCAGCAAAGTAAACTTCCACTGGGGCCCCCAGAGCCACTTCCCATTGGCATGTTCAAAGACTAGCCTCACCATGTGCCTGGCCTCCCGTGCAGTGGGCTTGTGTGCTCCCTTTCCTGTTTTCCTTGAGGCAGGCTTTGCCAGCAAAAAATGCAGTTAGCACTCAAAATGCAATCATTACAACTCACCTAGCAGGCACGTCAACATGCCTGTTGACATGTGCTCACAAACACTAAAAATGCATGCAATGCGATGCAGCCAGATAAAGCGCATGGCACCCTTCCACGTACATTCAGTGAAATAGTAGAGCAGAATGGAAAGAGCAGACGCTTTGGAGCTGGGTGAATGGGGGTTCCGAGCTGTTTCCTTCTTTTAATAGTGGTATGATCTTGAGCACGTCTCTAGGCATCTCAGTCCCTCTCATCTGAAACACCGTATTCACAATTCTTAGCTTTTGGTCTTGTTTCAAGGATTGTATAAGACAACGTATGTAAAAGAATGATCTGATACGCAACAGATGCTTAAAGGTATTTATTGCAGAAATGCCAAGAATCTGAAAAGGGAGGAGAGAGGGAGAGTCCGGTGCTGGACTCACCTTCTCTATGGTGTTTTACCTTTCTCCTGTTTCTCAGCTCCTTAGGGGCTTTTTGCCTCTTTACAGTAAGATCTTGACCTTAACTGATTTTACTGTTATGGACCTGTTTCCATTTTACCTCATCAAACGAGCCAGGAGACGATCTGAGTGTGAAAGCTCGTTCCCTTCCACATCTCCTCACCTCCCACCCACAATCCCAAATGCCCTGGCAGAGCTAGAGACAGCAGGTCCTCAGTGAAGGCTGGGAAAGGAGCATTGGATTTATCTTTATCCTCAAAATTCTTGCCATGGCCCTAATCCCCTCCTTCTTCCCTCTGCCTCTTTGAGCCTAGTTGGGTGAGAGGGACTATAGTGAGCAAGAAGGGTGAAGATAAAGAAGGGCACAGGATTGACAGTCCAGATCTGGAATAGATATTTTGGAATGGGAAACAAACAAACAAAAAAAGTGCTGCAAAAAGAGTAACTCTCCCCCTATCCCCCTCCTCATTTATCTGAAACATTGTCAGGAGGAGAAGGAAGACAATAAAGGGAAGAAATCCAGATCTGAGACATACTCAAATTTGAGAATCATATTTTGCATAACATAGAGAACTTTCCTCAACTTTGTGCCGTTTCACCTTCACACCATCTTGGTGAGGCAGACACTGTTAGCCCATTCCACAGATGGTAAAACCAAGGATAAGAGAAGTATAGCCACTTGCCTGAGATCACACAACAGGGGAATACCAGATACGGCACTCAAAATGGAGTCTTCCCCATCCAGATCCCTGCTTCTTCCTGTTATGGGGGTCATTTCTCCATAGGACAAAGAAGAGGAATTCTAAGTCACTGACCCATCTTGAACTCTTCTCTATTCTGCCTCTTCTCTGACAATCCAACAACCTAGGTGGTGTACACACAGGGCTATGCACTTATTCATCAAGCTACACTCATAACTTGTGCACTTTTCTGCATATATGTTATACTTCTTAAAAAAAACACGAGGTGATAAATATAACTTTAAAATCTACTACAAAGTCACTTTCCATTACAGGCTTTCTCTAATTTTTATTTTTAACAGGCAGATATGTCTATCTCTCCACTACTCTCTGGATGGCTTATAGCACCCTGTCCAATCTGACCCCTTGCCTGCCTCTTCAGCCCACAGGGCTTCCTGCGGATTCCTTTTCTTCTACCTAGAACTCCTCCCTCTTTGGGCATGGCTGCTTCCTACTACCTCATCTTTCAGGTCTCTTGGGAGATACTACCCCTCCTCCTCCAGGAAGACTTCTCTGACCACCATGCCTCCAGAGCTCTCCAGATCTCCAGACTTTCTGCTAAGCCCCTACAGCTTCAGGGTCCACCTCCTCCAAGCCCTACCATGCTGAGTTGGAAACACCTGTTACTCTCTACATGTTACCCATCCCCCACACACCCTCTCTCACCACTACCACCACCCTCCCCACCAGTTGGTGGTCACCTTATCATTTCTACTTCTTTGCACCCAGCTCAGCAGGGGTTCAGCAGTGTTGCTGGAGCAAAGAATGAATGAATCAAACCCCTACCTATCTTCCAGAAGGGTTTGTTTTACTCTTTACTTGAAATTCTGGTTGTTCAGCTGTGTGCATTCTGTCCCTTTGCCTAATCTGAAATTCCCGAAGAAACTGTATTAGAGCAAACTGTGTCCCCTCGCCCCTAAAAGATATGTCCAACCCCCACTGTTTGGGAATATGACCCTATTAGAAATAGGGGTTTTGTGGGTAAAACTAAATTAAAGATCTCATTGTGGATTTAGGGTCAGCCCTAGTGACTTAGAAAGGAGAGGGTGACATGAGACACAGAAACACCTAGAGGGGAGGGATGGAAGGCAGGCAGGGATGGAAGCAGAGATTAGAGAGATGCTGCCCCAAGCCAAGTGTTATCAGGAGTCACAGGAAGCTGGAAGCAGCAGAGAAGGGATCTTCCCTCAGAACCTTCAAAGGGAGCGCAGCCCTGCTAACTAACACCTTGACTTTTTGACCTCGAGAATTATGCAAGAAGAAATTTTTGTTGTTCAAAGCCACCAAGCTTGTGGCATTTGTTACAGCAGCCCTGGGAAACTAACTGGAGCAGAACCATGCCTTTCACTGCCTGCCTGCCTGCCCCAGAATCTTCCACCCTGCCATGCAAACAGAGAAGACTCTTGAGAGTCTCTTGAACTGCAAGGAGATCAAGCCAGTCCATCCTAAAGGAAATCAATCCTAGATATTCACTGGAAGGACTGATGCTGAAGCTGAAGCTCCAGTACTTTGGCACCTGATATGAAGAGCCAACTCACTGGAAAAGACCCTGATGCTGGGAAAGACTGAGGGCAAGAGGAGAAGGGGGCGACAGAGGATGAGATGGATAGATGGCATCACCAACTTAATGGACACGAGTTTGAGCAAATTCCAGGAGATAATGAAGGACAGGGAAGCCTGACATGCTGCAGTCCATGGGATCGCAGAGTCGGACACAACTAATCACAACATGCAAACGGTCGGACCTCTATGAAAGCCTTATGCAGTACCGATTCCAAAAGCCCTTGTCTCCGTGTTTAGCTGGCTTGTCTATCCCAAAGCCAAAATAAGTTTACATCACAGTTGTGCAAATCAGTGTGCATGGGAGGCACTAGCGCTACTGAGGGTTCACCACGGGCTACCATTCTTCCTCAGTGTCACATTTTGCCATCTTTCATTCAGCACATACTACTGAGTACCTGTTGTCAAGGCCCATTTTACAGAGAAGGATACTGACGGTCAGGGAGGGAGGGTAAGTGCTCAAGATCTCACAGTGAATAAGGGGTGGTGTTGGGACTGGAAACCCAGACCCCCAATACAGCTTTGCCCTCCACTAAGCTACCATACTTTATAGGAACAGAATCAGGACAGGAGGGTGAAGGCAGGGAGTGATCAGGTGGCTAGCAATTCAGTGCTAGCAGACTGTGTTTTTGCTTTCATAGTCTGGGAACAACCAGATATTACATCTCTAACTTTCCATTTGTGGTAGTATACTAAACACAAAACATTAGTTAAAAAAAAAAAAATGAGTGATCTTTATCTATGATCGATACATTATCTATATGAGCAAAATTAATCATATTGTAAAGCTGCCATGAGAATTCCAGACAACAGTGCAACTCTGCATGAAGCAGTGTAAAACCAGGTATGTCACTGCCACAGATGAGACAGATCTGGTCTTGAAGGTGTATATATGAAGGGGGTGGGTCCCTAAAAGGCCACCTGATTTTCCTCTTCACTGCTCATCACCATGGCTTCAATACAATAAATACTGGTCAGTGAGCTATCAGGGCTGAAATCACCTGGAACAGCTATGCAAACTCTTCCCTATCATTTCATACAGAGGCCACACACATTCACCAATTCAGCAAATATTAATTGAGCACCTACTATGTGTTGGGCTCTGGGGACTCAGCAGAAAAAAAAGCAACGTCTGTTCTTATAGAGCTTACCTTCCATTGTGGGGAGAGAGGCAATCAAAAGTAAAGGAATAAATCCAGACTCTGTCTATAAGAAGTAAGGAGATAAATAAAATGGAGGATTGAGAGTGATTGGGGTGTTATTTTATGTAAGGTCATCACAGAGCACCTTTCTGATAAGGTGACATGTGTGCAGAGGTGTGAGGAAGTGAGAATGAACTCTATAGCTGCTTGGAGGAAGAGAGAACTGCACTTTAAAAGACCCAAAGCTGGAAAGTCCTTGGAAAATTCCCGTAATAGTCAGAAGGCTTTTGAGGCTGGAACAGAGTTTAAAAGTGCTAGGAAGCTGGCTGAGAGTTTGCCAGAAGACAGTTCACACACAGAGCCTTTTGGACTATGGTGAGGGCCACAGACTGTTCTCAATGTGATGAGAAGCTACTGGAAGGAGTGGCACAGAGGAGCAGCAAGGTCTGGGTCAGATTATGGAAGGATACCCTGTGTGGAGAATACAACCTCAGAGTGTTGGATGGAGAAGAGGATGAAGGAGGCCAGGGAGAGCTGCTGCCACAATCCAGGGACCAGGTGACCCTGGATAGGGGGGCTGAGTCAGTAGATGGAGGCTGACCAAAAAAGAAAGAAGGGAGGAAGGGAAATAAAGGCAAAGGAGAAGGGAAGGAGAAGATAAAGATGGAGTATGAGAAGAGGGCCTTCCTGGTGGCTCAGACAGTAAAGAATCCTCCTGCAATGCAGGAGATCTGGGTTTGATCCCTGGGTTGGGAAGATCCCCTGGAGAAGGGAATGGCTACCCACTCCAGTATTCTTGTTTGGAGAATTCCATGGACAGAGAAGCCTTTGGGCTACAGTCCACGAGGTCTCAAAGAGTCAGACTGAGCGACTAACACACACGTGAGAAAAAAGAATGTGTTTTACATATCAAACAAGAACACAGCCATCCCGAATGTCAGCCTCTGGGATGGGAAAAAGGGAAACAGATACTTCCAATGCGCTATCAGAGGTATTAGGTCTCTCCATAGGTCCCACCTCATCACGTGACAATCACTTGAGGTGGGAAGAATGAGCCTTCATTTCATAGTTGAGGAATCTGAGGCCCAGGAAAGTTAAATAATTCCTCCAGGGTCACACAGTCAGTATGAGAGTGCTAGAATCAAAGCTGAGGAATTGTCTGACTCCAAAGCCTGCTCTTTCCAAACCTCATTCTAACTGGGTGCAGAGAAGGGTANGAAGCCTTTGGGCTACAGTCCACGAGGTCTCAAAGAGTCAGACTGAGCGACTAACACACACGTGAGAAAAAAGAATGTGTTTTACATATCAAACAAGAACACAGCCATCCCGAATGTCAGCCTCTGGGATGGGAAAAAGGGAAACAGATACTTCCAATGCGCTATCAGAGGTATTAGGTCTCTCCATAGGTCCCACCTCATCACGTGACAATCACTTGAGGTGGGAAGAATGAGCCTTCATTTCATAGTTGAGGAATCTGAGGCCCAGGAAAGTTAAATAATTCCTCCAGGGTCACACAGTCAGTATGAGAGTGCTAGAATCAAAGCTGAGGAATTGTCTGACTCCAAAGCCTGCTCTTTCCAAACCTCATTCTAACTGGGTGCAGAGAAGGGTACAGATGTAGTCCCTGCCCTAAAAAATCTCCTTGACTGGTGCTCTGTGACAACCTAGAGAGGTGTAAGGGGGGAGGGAGGTTTAAGAAGAAGGGGACATATGTATATCTATGGCTGATTCATGTTGATGCATGGCAGAAACCATTATAATATTGTCAAGTAATTATCCTCCAATTAAACATTAAATTAAAGGTCAGTTTTCATTCCAATCCCAAAGAAAGGCAATGCCAAAGAATGCTCAAACTACNATCCATCTCATTAGAACTGATTCAAATGTATTCTTTTTAATGGCTGAGTAATACTCCCTTGTGTATATGTACCACAGCTTTCTTATTCATTCATCTGCTGATGGACATCTAGGTTGTTTCCATGTCCTGGCTATTATAAACAGTGCCACGATGAACATTGGGGTACATGGTCTTTCAATTCTGGTTTGTCTATTCTACTTTAAAAGCAACTGTCACATTGATAAATAGCTATAACTTCAGAAAGTTCTTCCTTAATTACAGCAGAGTTTTCCTCTGTAACTTCTAGTTATTATCCTTGCTCTGATCTCAGCACCTACAGTATAAGTTAACTTCCCCATGTGATAGCTGCACAACTATTTGGAGACTTCTCTACATGGTCTCAAGGTCTTTTATTCTTCCCCCTGGGTAAATATTCCCAGTTCCTTCAATTCTTCTCCACTGGACATATATTTGAGCTGCTTACCATTTGGCTGACCTTCTCTGAGATATCATGGATTGATCACAATTTTATGTCCACAATGTTCCCAATGAGGTCCTATCAGCAGTATTCAGTAGACTTATCAGGCCCCAGCTCTGAGGATCCCTAGAATGATTTAAGCAGAGATGATGCTTTCAAAGGGATGCTTGCTCTGGGAAAAGGGCAGGATTTGGAAGGTGGCCTTAAGGGCCCTTGTTACTTTATGATCCCTTAAGTGTGTAAGTATTCTCAAAGACGNCAGTATTCAGTAGACTTATCAGGCCCCAGCTCTGAGGATCCCTAGAATGATTTAAGCAGAGATGATGCTTTCAAAGGGATGCTTGCTCTGGGAAAAGGGCAGGATTTGGAAGGTGGCCTTAAGGGCCCTTGTTACTTTATGATCCCTTAAGTGTGTAAGTATTCTCAAAGACGGAAATATAGATCAATGGAACAAAATAGAAAGCCCAGAGATAAATCCATGCATCTATGGACACCTTATCTTTGATAAAAGAGGCAACAATTTACAATGGAGAAATGACAATATCTTTAACAGGTGGTGCTGGGAAAACTGGTCAACCACCTGTAAAAGAATGAAACTAGAACACTTTCTAACACCGTATACAAAAATAAACTCCAAATGGATCAAAATTCTAAACGTAAGGCCAGAAATTATAAAACCCCTAGAGGAAAACATAGGCAAAACACTCTCTGACATAAATCAGAGCAAGATCCTCTATGACCCACCTGCCAGAGTAATGGAAATAAAAACAAAAATAAGCAAATAGGACCTAATTAAACTTAAAAGCGTTTGCACAACGAAGGAAACTATAAGCAAGATGAAAAGACAGCCTTCATAATGGGAGAAAATATTAGCAAATAAAACTGATGAAGAATTAATCTCCAAAATATACAAGCAACTCATGCAGCTCAAAACCAGAAAAATAAACAACCCAATCAAAAAATGGGCCAAAGAACTAAACAGACATTTCTTCAAAGAAGACATACAGATGGCTAACAAACACATGAAAAAGATGTTCAACATCACTCATTGTCAGAAAAATGCAAATCAAAACGACAATGAGGTACCATCTCATACCAGTCAGAATGGCTATCAAAAAGTCTACAAGCAATAAATGCTGAAGAGGGTGTGGAGAAAAGGGAACCCTCTTACACTGTTGGTGGGGATGCAAACTAGTACAGCCACTATGGAGAACAGTGTGGAGATTCCTTTAAAAACTGGAACTAGAACTGCCATATGACCCACCAATCCCACTGTTGGGCATACACACTGAGGAAACCAGAATTGAAAGAGACACGTGTACCCCAATATTTATTGCAGCACTGTTTACAATAGCTAGGAAATGGAAGCAACCTAGATGTCCATTGGCAGATGAATGTATAAGAAAGCTGTGGTACATATACACAATGGAATATTTATTACTCAGCTATTTAAAAGAACACATCTGAATCAGTTCTAATGAGGTAGATGAAACTGGAGCCTATTATACAGAGTGAAGTAAGTCAGAAAGAAAAACACCAATACACCAATATTAACACATATATATGGAATTTAGAAAGATGGTAATGATGATCCTACACACGAGACAGCAAAAGAGACACAGATAAAAAGAACAGACTTTTGGACTCTGGGAGAAGGCGAGGGTGGGATGACTTGAGAGAATAGCATTGAAACATGTATATTACCTTATGTGAAACAGAAGACCAATCCAAGTTCAATGCATGAAACAGGGCACTCAAAGCTGGTGCACTGGGACAACCCAGAGGGATGGGGTGGGGAGGGAGGTGGGAAGTGGGTTTGGGATGGGAGACACATGTGGGTGATTCATGTCAATGTATGGCAAAACCCACAATATTGTAAAGTAATTAGTCTCCAATTAAAATAAATTAATTTTTAAAAAGTTTTTAGGTGTTCTGAGTGCTGAAAAGACATCACAGTCAGGGGGATGGTATGTACAACAGCGTGCTCATCCCAGCCACTTTTCTCTCTTCTCAGAATGGGTTTGTCTATAGGATGCACACCGTCAATGTCCATTTGGAAAAGGCCTCAGTGCAGGAGACCTGGTTTTGATCCCTGGTTTGGGAAGATTCCCTGGAGAAAGGAAAGGCTACCACTACAGTATCCTGGCCTGGAGAATCGCATGGACTGTATAGTCCATGGGGTCGCAAAGAGTCGGACACAACTGAGCGACTTTTAATTTCACCTTCACTGTGCAACTGACCGCCTTTGCCAGAGAGCAGTGGGTAAGTTCAATTCAGGGTGAAACATGAGGAAATCCATTACATCTGCCATGCCCTCCAATCCAGCCCATATCAGCTATCAAGTGGACACTGCAATCCCCATTCATCTGACTCCTGTATCTAACTTTCAGCTGGTTCTGAACTTGGGAGAGAAAGAAAGAGATGTGATTTATCACACCCCTGAACTTCTATAAAAAACAGAGATTTATGAAAAAGCATAAGAGGGGGACCTAATTTAGATGGGCATGGGTATTGGGGTACAGTATGAAAGAAAGCCTCTTTAAGTGTCATTTAAGGTAACCTCTAAAGAAACAGAAGTTGACCAAGGAACAGGGAAGAGGTGGAAGGGTGCATATAAAGGTTCTTAGGCAAAAAAAAGTCTGTCTTGTTTGAGGAAATGAAGAAGTACAGTGTGGGAGTTATTAGGACTGATACTTTTAGCTCGCTGCCTTCCAGGCAAATAGGATTGCATTTCCTGGTCCGCTTGTGGCTAGACTTGTTTTAGCCGAAGAATTATAAGAAGTGTCTTGTGACATCCCCTGGAAAATGTACCTAATTGCCTGGCTAAAACCCTTTAGGGAGCCTGATAGGCTACAGTCCAAGGGGTCACAGAGAGTCAGACATGACTGAGTGACTAACACACACACAAAGTCCTTCAAAGCTTCCGTTCCCTCTACCATGAGATCTATAATGTCCCTGAAAGTACCTCCTCCATCAGACTAGATCCCAGAGGAAAGCAAAATGATCAGAGTTCCTGACAACCCTCGACAGATGCTGAACAAAGAAGAAATATAACTTTTTTGTCACTAAGATCTGGAGTTGTTTTTTACTGGAACATTACTAGGCTATCTTGACTGATACAATCATAGCCAGTGTAGCTGTAGAATAGTGAGGGGCTGGTTCAAGTTATTTCAGACTGATGAGGTAGGATAGCTCAGATCATGTAGGATCTTATAGGCAAAGTAAAGAATCTGGATTTTATCCCAAGTCCAATAGCATGTGCTTAGGGAGGGTTCAGTGGGGGAATTTGACATGTTCCAAATTTTATGTTTTAAAACAGGGAGAATGGCACTGAAACATGTGTGCTGTCGTGTGGGAAACGAAGCATCGGTCTATATTCGGTTCAGGATACAGGATGCTTGGGACTGGTGCACGGGGATGATCCAGAGAGTTGATGTGGAGTGGGAGGTGGGGGGGTGGTTTCAAGATTGGGAACTCATGTATACCTGAGATGAAAAAATAAAAATAAAAATTAAAAAAATAAATAAATAAAACAAGTTACTGTTGCTATTTGACTATTAAAATAGCCCCTTAATCCCAGAATATGTGTATTAGTGTTAGTCGCTCAGTCATGTCCAACTCTTTGCAATCCCATGGACTACAGCCTGCCAGGGTCCTCTGTCCATGGGATTCTCCAGGCAAGAATACTGGAGTGGGTTGCCATTCCCTTCTCCAGAGGATCTTCCCAACCCAGGGATCAAACCTGGGTCTTCTGCATTGCAAGCAGATTCTTTACTGACTAAGACACCAAATACCAGTACAGAAAAGACTTTTTAAGAAAACCAACAATAAGCATTTACTGAGCACCTTCTCTCCTTCCATGTGCCAGACCCTGAATTAAGCATTGGAAATATAAAAAATGAGTAAGACACAGTTCCTGCATTTGGAGTCAGGGTTATAAACAGAATATGTGAGGTACATTAGCAGCTTCAGGTGTGTACCAAGTGAGGTGAGCCAAAGAAGATAATAACTATTTGAGGGTAGAAGCAAGCTTCAGAGGGAGCAATTATTTGAGCAGGGTCTTGAAGGATGAGTAGGAGTTGGCCAGATAGCATTTTGATTAAGGGTATTTTATAGTAAATGGAATTTAATAAATGGAAATAATAATAATAAATAAATGGAATAAATAAATATAATAAATGGAAAACCAGGAAAATGACAGATGTATGGAAAATGTTTAGAGTAGCTGAGACTATGGAATGGGAGGAATGTGTAGTGTAGGGTGTGGTAGACTGTATTACTATTTGCAAATACTTGCTGCCCCTCCCCACAGACAACAGGTTTGGCCACGTGAACTGCTTGCAGCCGAAGCTTTAAAGCACCATGTTCTTCCCTCTCTGCCATGACATTCAGCAATGTTTCAGAAAAGGTCCCAGAGCAAAGATGATGTACGTGAAGCAGAGACCTGGCCAGCCCATAATGGACATGCAGCAGGAGTGAGGAATAATTCTGTGGTTGTCATTGGGACAGATTTTTGCATCGATACCATAGCATAACCCGGCCTATATAAACACGTGCATTTCCAGCTCTTAACTTCCAAGCACATAGTAGGACTTACTTTCCTGAACCTTTTAAGACAAGGTCACATGCCTAGTTTTTAACCAACATTATATGAACACAAGTAACATATGTCATTTCTTGGAGGCAACTTTTAAAGCCAATAGAAATTCAACTTGCTTTCTTTTTCCTGTTTAGGTGACTGGGTGATTGTAGAAGCACACATGTTTCAAGATGAAACCTTCAGACTCTCTTTGAGTGAGTATATTGAGAAAAGCCCCTCTGACCTTGAACAATAGTACGAGCAAGAAATAAAACTGTTTCATTAAGCCACTGAGATATTAGAATCATTATGGTGGCAAATCTAGCCTATCCTGACAGACATAAAAACTGGCACTTAGACACAGGGTAATGTAATAACAACAATAACTGAACTGTTTAGAAGGCAGTACTTAAGAACTCTGTTGTCAGACGGTAAAAGGATGGTGATCTATTTGGTGAACTGTGATAATCCAGAAGGCATATCATGAACCTAATGAACTAAAGCAAGAGGTTTTACAACAAAATGTTAGTAGCATGTGTTGGTGGCTGCTGGATGCACTTAGAAACATTGCAAAAACGAGGTGAGCACAGAGATTTGGCCAGTTTGTAAGCAGGGATAAGAGTGCAGGCAAATATAAATTCAGAGATATGAAGCGTTAGAGGAAGGTATTGTTTCTCCATCTCAACTAGTAAAATATAAAATTAAGGAAGGATTTCAGCAAGAAAAGGCCAATGAAAAACAGCCCTGAAGTATGGCTAAAGTTAAAGGTATGACCTCAAACCTATTGTTAAAACTTCTGGATAAATTAAGATGTTACTCAGCATATCTTTCAACTAGAGAAAGGGGCTCTGGAAAAGGAAGGAAAACTAAGGCTCTCCCACCTAAGCCCAATAAGCTCAAAGCAATGAAAACCAAGTCAGGAGAGAGAGACAGAAAGACAGAGAAAGAGACAGAGAGAATATGAGAATGAGATGAATGAGACAGATATTAGCAGCCACAACAGCAAGAAAGCAAAGAAACATGGAAACCATGGATGCCTGTCTAGAACAGAACTGGCTGCAGCTACTAGCACATAGAAAGCCTGGAATCAAATAGATAAGAAACAGACATTACGGGGAGGGCTACACTGCCAGAACATCAGCCTAGATTAAAGGAGACTATATTCCCCCACGTCTATCCCTATTTTTAAAAGCTGATTTTAAAACCTATTCCCTATGCCTGCTTTATGTAGAGAAGGAAGAGTCTCTCAGAGGCAAGGCCAGGGGTCACAGAAAACAACGGCCAGGGTGGCCACACTTAGGGAGCAGAATCCAGGTCTGATCAGGGTGTTGGGTGAGGTGTGGGATGGGCAACATGTCTGCTCTGTGGATTAATGTCCACAGTAGTGTCCCCTTCCTTCACTTTGGTGTATCCATTGCAGTTATCCTGCCTGTCCCACTGTCACACCCTGAGGGTGTGCTGGGCAGACATCTTGCCTTTGGATGAAGAGGCACATCTGGAGCCAACGTCAAGTCTACTACCCATCACCCACTACCTGGAAAGTGAGCTCGATATACTGTGACTAGATGGGTCTGCAGGATCAACCCCCTTGAGGAGAGTGTGAGGGAATTCTGCCCGAGGGAGGACAGTAAGCCAAACATTTGGTGAACAGAAGGGGAGACTGTTCGAGTCGTTAGTATTGTTCCCCAAATATTCCTGGCTTTCTTCCTTCAAGACACTTGGCAGGATTACAGAGCTTTAAAGTCAGGCAAGGCCACATGACTGGCTCTGGCCAAGGATGCGTGAGCAGGAGTGCAGTGTGTCACTTCCAGGTGGATGCTCTGAGAGCCACTGAATGATCTGCTGCCTCCCCTCCACCCAGCCGAGACAGTAAGGAGACCAGCCCAAGCCCATGGTGAATGAAACTCCCCTGCAGACTCACAGCGGGGACATGAAATGAGAAGAAACAAACTTGCTGGGGAAAGCCACTGAGATGGTAGGGTTGTTTGTTGAGGCAGCAGAGCCCAGGCTTTCCTGATCCTAGGAGTGAGGGATGGGGCTGGAGAGCAGGAGCTAGGCTGTGGAAGGCCCCCCTCCCACACAAAGGCATCTGAACCCTCTCCTGGTTGTGAGGGGAAGCCAGTGAAGGCTTCCAAGCAAGGGCGTTAACATGAAAAAGATCTGTTATTTTTTGGATAAAATATGCTATTTCTCAACATAAGGAGAAAATCAGCCTACTAAACCACATAAGGCAGAGAGGAACACACAGAACCCTTAGGCAAAAGATATATATTTATATAATGTCCTAAGTTTTGAAATTTCTAAATACAGGAGCTCTGAAAGGAGGCTTTGAAAGGAGCTACAGAGAACTGGGCAAGACAATGTTTTCCATCGCACTATCTAAACACCGTTTCCTCTGCAGAGAATCAATACTTTACAAGAAAGTCTCCCATAGCAGAGAAGATATAAAAAGGGAATGTAACGAACACCTGAAGTCAATTTCCAGCTGCCTGTGTGACCTGAGCAGGGTACTTAAAGTCTCTGGGCCTAGTTCCTCATATATTAAATCTGGATAATAATATACGTAGCTCAAGATAATTGTGGGAGAGAAACAGCATATATAAATTGCTCTGGTGAAGGCCTGGCTGATAGTAGGTGTTTATTACATGACATCCATTTTTATTACTGTTATCATGAAAATTATTATTTTTTTAAAAACAGCATCTCCCTGATTACAAAAGAAAATGATTCAGGGCAACAATATAGAGGAAAATGTTCCTTCCTGGAGAAAAGTTACTAGATCTTGTCATCACTGTATTCCCCACCCCCACCGCACTGCCTGGCTGACAGTAGCCACTGTTTTCCCTGCTGCCTGAGGGAATGAGGGGCAAGTAAAGGAAGTAAAAGAAAGCTGTCAAGATGTCCCTAACACCAGCTGCTGCTGGGCTGCTGAATCTCAACTCTCAAAGCCACAAATACCTTAAAGCTCCGGGCTATGCAAGCTCAGAAGCTGAAAAGCCAGAATTAGGACCTAGGGACATAAACTGCTGCAGGTCCAACGTCAAACCACGGTCCTGGAGAAAACCCTGGAAGGAGCTGAGTTCTGNATATAAATAACACAGAGAGACAGATTTGAGAACTTGACAAGTTGCGAGAGAGAAACACAGAAAAAAACAAAAGTGTCCGAGGACTAAAGCCAAGGGTATCCAAGTTGGACTGGGTTGCGTCCTGACGGCGCCCCCAGTGTGCACGAGTGGGAAGGACTTGGCGCGCCCTCCCTTGGCGAGGAGCCAGGGAACGGCCGCTCGCGGGCTGCCCGGGTTTGCGGACGGGCTGTCCCCGCGCAAACAGAACGTTAGACTTTTCTTTAACATTGACCAAGAACTGCATGGACCTAACATTCGATCTCATTCAGTATTAAAGGGGTGGGGTGGGGGAGGGGGTTGCAAACTGCAATAGAGACTGTAGATCGCTTCTGTAGTACTCCTTAAGAACACAAAGGGGGTGGGGGAGGGGAGGCGGGAGGGAGGTTTGTGAGAGCGAGGCCCAGCCTGCAGATGAGCTCTTTCTGGCCTGCCTTCCATAACTGTGTATGTACATATATATATTTTTTAATTTGATGAAAGCTGATTACTGTCAATAAACAGCTTCATGCCTTTGTAAGTTATTTCATGTTTGTTTGTTTGGGTGTCCTGCCCAGCCTTGTTTGTAAATAAGAGATTTGGAGCACTCTGAGTTTACCATTTGTAATAAAATATATAATTTTTTTTATGTTTTGTTTCTGAAAATTCCAGAAAGGATATTTAAGAAAATACAATAAAATATTGAAAAAGTTATCCCTCCCCTAACCTCTTTTCTGCATTATCTATAGATTACTTGTCTAGGTGGAGTTGAAAGAGTTGAGTGTCAATTAAAATCACTGTGGGTGCTTCTTACTTAGCAGGCCCTGAAAACCGTTGTCTGCTGGACTTGAGAAAGAACTGCAGCTGATGCTGTCATCAAGTTATACTTTTCCCTCCCCAGCAATCTACATAGAGTTGCTTACAAAGGATAGTGTGGCATTTCAGGAAGATGAGAGAAGGGAGGTTGTGGTGGAGAGGGACAGCCCACTGGGAAATCTAACATTTTAGTTGGGATGATATCAAGTGGCATGTGCTGTGACCATTTATAATGTTAGTAGAAATTTAAACAATAGATGCTTATTCTCAAAGCAGGAACGGTGGCAGATTTTTTTACAAAAGCTGTATCCTTCCAATTTGGAGTCTTTAACAATTCCTAGATAAAAGAGATGGTCTTTGCTTATGAATATTTATAACAGCATTCTTGTCACAATAAACGTATTCAAATACCAATAACAGATCTTGATTTCCTTTCCCTTTTCTACTTTTTTTCTTCCCAAGCTCTATTCTGAAGCTTTTCTTTTCAGTTCCTGGGGTTAACATTACTGCCATCTGAAGTTATTTGGTAATTAAGAAGCAAAGAATTTAGGAAAAGTCAACACAGAAGTTGCAGTCTGGATGAAATGTTCTCCCTGCTTCATTCATTCTCTTTCTCTCTCTCTCTCCCTCCCTACTTCTCTTTCCACTCACCGCTCCCTGAAATAAACACCTGTGCCTAGACAAATTACCAGTATAGCAGTTTACTGTTTCAAATTCTTCTATAGTTTCTTCATCTCTAAAATAACCTTGCTTAAATTATCAGACTCAAAAGATGGTAATCTAGATACTATAAAAAGATCCACAAGAGAAAAAACGAACATAAATGCAGTGATCGCTTATGTATTAATAAATCAAACCTTCACTCTGGGGAAATTGCAAACTTAAATTCTGTCTGCAGATAAAACTTAGGAGATCAATAAGGCAGAACTCAACAAGGGAACAATTTTTGCTTGGTTGCTTTTAATCCCAAGAGCCAGTGTGATTATCAAGCAGCAAAAGCAATTTGATATCCAGGAATATTTCACAAACCACTAATTGAGGCAGGCCGTTTGCTCATTAGCAGTGCTCTAGTACCCAACAGATCTGAGAGTGCTAATATCCTGCCTGTGGCTGTAAATCCAAAGACACAGTTTTTCCTTGGGAGGATATCTAGGAGTGGAAGGGATTGGACTGAGTTGTTACCTATCAGGTACTCCATTGTAATAATACTTTAACAAAGGATTACTGGGAGCAGAGACAAGTTTGCCAAACAGTGAATTTGCTGATGTCAGCAACCCGGAAGGTGAGTTTATTTTGACCATATGTAGGAATAGTGAGCAGAGGGACAATAAAGCACTCTGGGGTGGGGCTCTGTGGAAGCTAAACAAGAGCCAACTAGAAAAAATAAGCAGGCTGGGAAATTAATTACCTGCAAAGGTAGACTAAGCCCAGACAACAGAACAGCACAGAAAAGCCACACCACTCCCCAGTTTGCTTTAGACACTGACATTTAAAAGAGAAAAAAAAAAAAAGCCTGAAACTCATACCTATCGCTACCTTTGTTTGTTTCAATTATGGCTTTGAATGTATATCCCTGAAACTAACAAAAGATACAGAAAACAAATACTTGTGGTAGAGGAAATTCACCAATGATTTATAAACTCTGGAGACAGAAAATCAGATACTTGCAGACACTCAAAAGCCAATGTTAAAAAAAGTCAGTTTTTTTGACACTCAGTTATTGTTTGGGTAACACTAACAGTTGGAGAAGATGAAACCATGAATCCTCTTTTACTTTGTTTTACGTACGTATATTTCAGAAATTCTTAACTCTTTGTGTCCACTGGGGCAGAGGGCTCATGAACTCAGTGAAATGCCTACAAAATTGTGTTTGCATATGAGTGTGTACGTGTGCACACACACATACTCCCCTAGGGAGAGAGAGCATTAGCTCTGTTTAGTTCTCAAAAAGTTCCATGACTCAAAAAAGGTTAATTTCTAAGCTGAATGTTTATACATTCACTGTGAAAAACATATCTGTGTGTGAATTTGAATTTCATGCATTTTCACCTCTTCATGCTTCTTGTACACATTTCTCTGCCTGGAATACTTTTCTTTCTAGCTCAACTGCTGAGTCCTACCCATTTGTCAAGGCTTTGCAAAAGTGTCACCTTCTCGTGTGATACCTTTTGTGCTAACTCCCTCTTCAGGTGGAATAAATATTCTCCATTGAGCATCCCTAACATTTTATCAAAACTTCTGATAGCACTTATCAAAGGATTATCATTGTGAACCTCTCTGTGTTGTGGTCAGAACCTACCCTATTCATCTGTGGACTCCAGACTCCTAGCACAGTTTCTGGTTGCGTAGATGTTCATAAAATAAATGTGTGTTAACAGGATAGACAATTGAACTTAAACGCTCCAAAATAATTCTAGGTTAATTTCTTCTAGTGCAGTATACTTCATCCATTTCCAAGTGTACAACTCCAAATGGATTGAAGACCCTCAGAAAAGTCAAGTCTGGACAATCACCAGGTACTAAAGCCCAGTTCTCAATGGGTGCTCTTAAGAGAATTAAACTGTTAGCACCTTCATTCTGCCTGGCTTCCCTGGTAGCTCAGTGGTAAAGAATCTACCTGCCAGTGCAAGAAATGCAAGTTTGTTCTCTGGGTTGGAAAGATCCTCTGGAAAAGGAAATGGCAACCCACTTTAGTAATCTTGCCTGGGAAATTTGGACAGAGAAGCCTGGCAGGCTACAGTCCATGGGATCACAAAGAGTTAGACACAACTAAGCAACTAAACAACATTCATTCTTCCCCAGCCACACAGAGTGTCCCTTCCATCCTCTGCTAATGCAAGTGGGCATTTTCTTATATCAAATGGGCCTATTTGAAGCATTAGGCTTGGAGGTGGAGATGGGGAAAGATAAAATGTGATCATTAGGCAGGCACAAAAAATAGTTCTAGATGTAGCTTTATTTAAACCAACTATTTCGTTGGTAATGACTGAAAGAAATTTCAGTTTGCAAAGTTAATGTATTTCAGGGGTCCAGAAGTTAGTACTCAAGGTTTACTTGATGGAAACATGCTAATATATCTAATCCCCATGTAATTTTATTATTAGAGAAGATGCACGTCGATTGATCCAAGGAAAAAAATGTCTTTCAGTCTTGCTCACCCCTTGCTCCCACCACCTACTCTCTACCTATCAAGCAGAATGTAACAGAAGAAGGGAAGAGGGCTGGAAGCTGGGATAGCCACAGAAGCTGAAACAATCCCTTCCTAACTCTGGAATTTGGCTCTAGTTATTTGGTTTTGGACTTTTGACATCGCAAAAAGGGCATTGCCCTGGGCCTACAACACAAACCCTGTTCTCTAGGAACTCCCAGTCTGGTGAGGAGGAGTACAGAGATGAAGCAGAAAGAGGAGGTGTCTTTATCAGGAAAGACTTCACAGGTGAAGTGACATCTTGGTGGAACTCAGCAGGCAGAAAGGGTGGAGGAGGAACCTGTATGCAAAGACACAAGGCATCAGAAAACATGTGATGGGGGACTTGTAAGCTGCTTGGAGAGGCTGGAAATAAAGATGTGAGAAGAAAAATGAAGGAGAAGAAGCAGAAAAGTTTAAGATTTCATTTGTGAAGTACTATCTGTTTCACACCAAGTGTTTGGTTGTTATCCTAGTCTTTATGGAGAAATACTCAAATTGAGACTGATTAAAGAAAGCTGAGTGCCAAAGAATTTATACTTTTGAACTTTGGGGTTAGAGTAGATTCTTGAGAGTTCCTTGGACTGCAGGGAGATCCAACCAGTCCATCCTAAAGGAAATCAGTCCCGAATATTCATTGGAAGGACTGATGTTGAAGCTGAAATTCCAATTCTTTGGCCACCTGACGTAAAGAGCTGTCTCATCTGAAAAGACCCTGATGCTGGGAAAGATTGAAGGCAGGAGGAGAAGGGGACAACAGAGGATGAGACGGCTGGATGGCATCACCGACTCAATGGACATGAGTTCAAGTAAGCTCCGGGAGTTGGTGATGAACAGGGAGGCGTGGCATGCTGCAGTCCATGAGGTCGCAAAAAGTCAGACACGACTGAGCAACTGAACTGAACTGAGATGATTTAAGAGTTCAACAATGTCAAGAGGAGAAAAGAGAGGGTGAGGAATTCCAGAGGAAGGGTCAGCATGAGGGGAAGCCTGGGGAAAACTCTAGGGCGCCCTAAGTGTGACGGGAAGGCCTATCTTCTTGGATTCGGGTGAGCAGAGGAGAGGAGTGAGCACTGAGGTTGGTGCTGACCAGTTTATACTTTTGTCCTCTCCAATGCACTTCCACCCCTTCAGTTTCACTTTATTTTCACCACTACCCTGCATGCATCATTGTTAGTAACTGTTTCACAGGAACAGAAGCTGAGGCTCCCAGTGAGTTTTAAGAGTTTCTGTTGAGGCTCCTCATCCAGTGACTGACGGGGCCGTGATTAGGTCCCCAGCCATCAAGAACCATATCGTTCTCCTCTATTGTTCCACAAACCAGATGCCCTGGTGATCCTGGGACACCTTGATTCTACAGTAAGGACCCTGAGGAACTGAATTAGTCATCAGGAGGTTCTTTGATGTGCACAGCATCTGAGCAAAGGTAATCAGACAGTCTCCTGGGATATTTCATCCATGCTAGTAATGTCTAATGAGCTCTCCTTGCCCTGATGCAAACCCCTCCACTCTGAAGGGACCAAGATACTAGTGCTAAGAAGCCCTGACAGCTTCTTGCTATACAAACTTCCTTCATGTACATCCACTAAAAGATACTGCCTGATGGTTGCTTCATCATTCCTTCAAAAAACTGGGTTACCAGATCATTGAGTTACTGCCTGCTTGGGCTATAAATATTCACTAGCTACTTGGACAGAACCTGGGTGTTTCCCAGGCCTCCCTGGGACTTTCTGTCCATTAGCTTCTGCTGATAGCAGATCTCTTCCAGGGTGTATTTGATTCATCCTGTATTCATGCTTGTAGAGAGGAACAGCCTGACCTTATGGCAAATCTTGGAAAAAGATAAGCAGGCACCTGGACCATTATATAATCAATCACGCTACCAGTTAGGATGCTTACACAGGCCAGTAACAGAAGGCACAATTTAAACAAGGTCCCAGGCAAACATAGCAGCTCAGCAACATCATCATGGGCTTTCACCATCCTCAGGGTGTGAGAGATGCTCCTGGTGTGGACTCCAGGCGGCCTCAACAGGGACTTCCCCGGTAGTCCAGTGATTAAGAATCCACCTTCTAGTGCAAGGGAAAGGGGCTTGATCCCTGGTCGGTAACAGATCCCACATGCCTCGGGACAAGCTCCATGTACTGCAACTACTAAGCCTACGTTCCACAGGGAAAGATCCCACGTGCTGAAGCTAAGACCTGTTGCAGCCAGATAAATAATAATTGTTTAAAAATCAAGGCTCTGATAGTAAAAAATAACTGAGTTGGAGGATGGCTTTTGGACTGGTAGATAGTCATTAGTGCTCTCCACCAGATATTTCTGGTTTTCCTCTTGGGTACAAGGTAGGGTAGTATTTCCCTATCTTCTACCTTTTGGATGTTGAGTAAGAGGCCTTGTGACTTTGTCAGTCCATGAAATACCAGCAGTGCTGACATCCTTGACTTCTTTAAGAGGAAGTGTGAGATTTGCCACATTTCCTTTCCCAACCTTGGCAACTGTGGAAGCACAGAGATGGAACATCTATTAACCTGGTCCTTAAGTGACGTTGATGCAGATTAGAATCCCTCCCCATGCCCAGCATCTACAGTAGACATTTAACAGGTGCAAGGATTAAACTTTTGTTGTATTAAGATACAGAGATTTCAGGACATCTTGTTATTGTAGCATTACCTAGACTTTCCTAACCGCTCCAGGAGGAAACAACAGTGTCTGCCACACGTATAGTTAAGTTTTAAAAACCTGTAAAATATTCAATATACATACCAGTTACTAAATTTCTACTATGTAGCAGACACTGTACTAGGACTTACAAGGTAAATGTTAGGGTTTTATTGTAATACATGAGAAAATGCAGGTTTCTATCTTATTCAGGTTCAAAAAATAAGTAACTTGGGGAAGCTCAAAGTGAATCCAGGTTCTTCTTAATTCCAGAGAGCTTGCTTTGCTCCCCTATGACCTTGCCCTTGAGTAGTATTGCCACATGAATTTATATCTCAGTGGAACCTCATAGCCTCCCTGCCATAGGCATTGCTATCACTGCATACTGCAAATGAGGAAACAGATTCAGAGAAGAAAACTAACTTGCAAGACTACAGAACTGGGAACACACCAGAGACTCTGCCCTTTCCATAGTTCCTTGCTACCCTTCTGACCACAGGAAGAGTCAAGATGTTACAAGCTAGAAGAGAGAAGTGGAGTTTTAGGACTTAGTGGCGACACGGGGATTTTGGAGTCAGGTACCCAGGGGTTCAGCCTGGAAGCTCAAAGCTGGGAGGTGCAGGTCAGTTTCTTTAATGTTGCTAAGTCCTTCTTTTGTGAAAATGAGGCCAGCCACAGCTACCTCAGAAGGTTGCCAAAAGGTTCAGATATATCCTGGAAGGTTCAGATGCCCCATATAGAACAGGCAAGCAATATTCGTCATTTTTCCACTGTAGATTTGTTAACTTAAGA
Organism: Neotragus moschatus; assembly: GCA_006410615.1. Lineage (NCBI taxonomy): Eukaryota > Metazoa > Chordata > Mammalia > Artiodactyla > Bovidae > Neotragus > Neotragus moschatus. Next base: position 3,182,227 of record SJYA01000596.1, on the reverse strand, counting down.
AGAAATGATCAGGAATCCCACCTCCCTGCCCAAGCCAGTGCAGACGCATACACTCACACCCCACACCACCATGACTGAAATGAAAACATTTTCCATTAAGATTCAACGAGGTCTCCCAGGACCTGCTTCTTGGTCATATAAGGGCTGGCAGGTCCTCTCTGCGGGCTGGAGAAAAGTTTTGTTTCCCCAGCTGCACTCACAGGGGAATACTCTGCAGGCACGGCACTGGGAACCTGTTTGGCTTGGCTCAGAGGCCTGTCAGCACATTCAGGAAGTGAAGTCAGAAGAGGCAGGATTTCAAACAGCCAGCTGCACATGAATGCCCGAGCGGTGAAATGCCTTATCCAAGCAGGGTGCCTCTCAGCCTGGGTTGCCCTGAGAGCTGTCAAATGAGCCTCTGAGGATGGCTCTGGACCAGAGAAGGAAGAAGCGATTGGTGGCACGCAGGGAAGGGCCATGACCTCACAGCGAAGCAGCCAGAAGGGCTGTGTGGGGTCGTCTCAGCCATCTCTTCTCTCTCAGCTTGCTGGGAGAAGAGTTAGCTTCATCCTCAGTCTCCACGTGATAGTGTCCAGCTGCTCCCTCTCTCTGCCCATAGGAATAAGTGAGATGGAGGTAGCAGTTCCTCATGTCCTCCCAGGATGGTGTTTCATTGATCTGACTGGGCCTCATATCCATCCCTGGACCGACCAGATACGGGACATACTGTTAATAATACTAGACTGGCTGAGATGTGTAGGTCAATTGCCCACTTCTAAAACCAAAATACTGATGCAAGTTTCATTAAACTACATGGCCAGAGAAGAGAATAAGGGAGAAGATCTTCAAGGGACAATCAGAAACTACAAAGGAGCTGGAGGTCAAACAGATTACTATTATCTGTTGTTATTATTATCAAACCCCTACCAGGATAAAGGGGCATCTACTTCACTTCCAAAATCAGGTTGGCACTCACAATCCACAGTTTTACCTCTTTTAATGAACCGGTGAGTCCAGATATAAATCAAGAACATGCTTCCTTGGATGGAAAATGCTCAGGAGGGATGTATTCAATGATATAAGCATATAAAAAGATCCTGTGAAAAAATTATTAATCTTAGTTGTGGCTATGATATTCACTGTAAAAACTTGGCATGGGGCAATTAAAAGAGAGAATTGAATACCCTCCAAGCAAGATTTTGAAACATCAAGAAGCCCTCCAAGTGTGCCTACTTCTGGTCTGTGTTTTTCTCTACTTACCCAGCCCATTGAACTGTATCAGTATCAGTTTCTACACCAGGATTTGCACAATTCAATTGTTAAGGTAGCAGAAGTAGAAAAAAGTCTGAGATCAGTTATCATAATGACCGAACCCTGAAAAAGGAGAATCCAATAGAAAATGAAATATACTTTTTCCTCCCTACAACAAATCAAAGATCTTTACTCCCAAGAACCAGAATGTGAGAAGAATCTTTGAAAATCCTTAGGACTGACTATAAACATAAGTGAATGATAAATCCGGTGTTGCAAGTAGGGAATGCCAAGAGAGGTTGATGAGTATCTACTGTGTGGCTTAAAATGTTGGTGGGAGGTAATATAGAAACCAGTTCTTGACATGAATAGTCTTAAAATCTTTCCACCCGAGGATAGCATTGTGAGACTTAACGATTGTCACGCTCTCAGAAGGTCACGTGCTCTATTCATTCACCCCATATTTATTGAATTCATTCATCTCCTCTGTCCAGGCACTGCAGGTGAGAATTTATGTAAAAACCTGAATCTTGCTATCAGAGTCACGTGGCTTCAATACATAATTGTCATGACAGAGGTAAATATAGGGTGCTTCGGGAATAAGAACCCAACCTAAGGGAATTCACCAATGGCTTCACTGAGGAGCTGATTTAGAATTGTATCTTAAAAGAGACGAGTACGCGTTTGACAGGAAAATGCGGAGATAGTACTCCAGCGAGATGGGACATTGGGGACTAAGGTAAGTATCAGCTATTCACAGACAAAATGGAGGGAGTTCCTACTCACATATTATTAGGTAAAAAAAAGAGAGAGAGACACCCAACAAATTATTAAAGATACTTTCATGCATTGGAGAAGGAAATGGCAACCCACTCCAGTGTTCTTGCCTGGAGAATCCCAGGGACGGGGGGAGCCTGGTGGGCTGCCGTCTCTGGGGTCGCACAGAGTCGGACACGACTGAAGCGACTTAGCAGCAGCAGCAGCAGCATTATCACAATTACTTTATCCAGCCCAGATCTTTACAGAGTGCTGCAGAAAATGTGTACAGCAGTGTCTGCAGTCCATGGGTTTTGCTAAGAGTTGGACACAACTGAGTGACTTCACTTTGACTTTTCGCTTTCATGAATTGGAGAAGGAAATGACAGCCCACTCCAGTGTTCTTGCCTGGAGAATCCTAGGGACAGGGAGCCTGGTGGGCTGCCATCTATGGGTAGCACAGAGTCGGACACGACTGAAGCGACTTAGCAGCAGCAGCAGCAGCAGTATCTGCAGAGACTGGGAAGCCATAACCCTAGCCTTCACTGAGGGATGAGGAGAGCCTGGCTTCAGTCCAGGAAATCAGGGAGGCCTCCTGGAGGAAGTGACTTTTATTTAAACTGAGACCTGAAGCTGTCTCTTATACACATCTTGACAGGAAAATGCGGAGATAGTACTCCAGCGAGATGGGACATTGGGGACTAAGGTAAGTATCAGCTATTCACAGACAAAATGGAGGGAGTTCCTACTCACATATTATTAGGTAAAAAAAAGAGAGAGAGACACCCAACAAATTATTAAAGATACTTTCATGCATTGGAGAAGGAAATGGCAACCCACTCCAGTGTTCTTGCCTGGAGAATCCCAGGGACGGGGGGAGCCTGGTGGGCTGCCGTCTCTGGGGTCGCACAGAGTCGGACACGACTGAAGCGACTTAGCAGCAGCAGCAGCAGCATTATCACAATTACTTTATCCAGCCCAGATCTTTACAGAGTGCTGCAGAAAATGTGTACAGCAGTGTCTGCAGTCCATGGGTTTTGCTAAGAGTTGGACACAACTGAGTGACTTCACTTTGACTTTTCGCTTTCATGAATTGGAGAAGGAAATGACAGCCCACTCCAGTGTTCTTGCCTGGAGAATCCTAGGGACAGGGAGCCTGGTGGGCTGCCATCTATGGGTAGCACAGAGTCGGACACGACTGAAGCGACTTAGCAGCAGCAGCAGCAGCAGTATCTGCAGAGACTGGGAAGCCATAACCCTAGCCTTCACTGAGGGATGAGGAGAGCCTGGCTTCAGTCCAGGAAATCAGGGAGGCCTCCTGGAGGAAGTGACTTTTATTTAAACTGAGACCTGAAGGATTAGTCAGGCACATGGGGTGAGTGGGGAGAGCACTGCTGTCTTAGGCTAGAGCATATGTTAGAAGTAACAAGAAGGGGCTCCCCTGGAGGCTCCGTGGTAAAGAATCCACCTGCCAATACAGGAGACACAGGTTTGATCCCTGATCTGGGAAGGTTCCACATGCCTTGGAGCAACTAAGCCTGTGAGCCACAACTATTGAGCTTGTGCCCTGGAGCCTGGGAACCACAACTACTGAAGCCCACGTGCCCTAGAGCCTGTGCTCAGCAACAGAGAAGCCACCACAAGAAGAAGCCTGCTCACTGCAACTAGAGCAAAACTCAGGCAGCAACAGAGACTCCCACAGCCAAAAATAAATAAATTTTTTTTTAATTTTAAAAAAGAAGTAACAAGAAGACCAATTTGTTTAGAATATACTGTTCCCTGAGGGGGAGGGGATGAGTGGAGGAGGTGGTCATGGGGCAGGTTGATCCAGAAGGGGTGAAGTGAGCGTGTCCTGTCCAAATATGGCACCCAAACTCCAAGTCTCAATCTGAAAGGCTAGATGACAGTGAGAAAAGAGGATCCCGGGTTTTTCTTTTTAACCATTCAGTTTTATTAATTAACATATACTAATTTCATATAGTCTAAATAAAGCCTTTTACAACCCATCCTGTGATCCTTGATCAAAATACAGATTACAAGCATATAGAAAGACTGTCATTCCTCTGATGTAATGATGTGAGAATTGTGATTTCTGTGGTTTACGAAACAGAGGCTAATCATTTAGTAAACATGGACATAAATTAACTATATGATTTTTCCAGGAAGGGTTTCTTATACTTTTTCTTGGGTGTTGGGGAATATGTCTTTACTTCAGTCAAGTCAACTAATATTCATGACTTCTCTCTGTTGACGTTATAACGATACGTCAGGAGTTGAGTGAGCTGTCATCGTTTTATCCTTAGAAAGCAAGTGATGTAACTATTTAAAATTGAGAGCAAACCTCAGCCCAGTCTTTGTCTGAAAGTCACACTCTTCCTTCTCAGGGCAGAAGCTCCAATTTCTGGCTGTGAGAGACTGACCATAACATTAGCTGTTTATGAAGCTCCTGTGATGCGCCCCGGCCCATGGTAAATGCCTTCTGCATTACCTCGTTTCAACCGCACGATAGCCCTATCAGGTACCTATGGCAAGCGTGTTCCCAGGTGAGGAAACGGAGAATGAGTGGCTACAGAAAATGGCCAAGGCTCTGGGACTGTAAGAGGCAGGACAGGATTTGGCTCCAAAGCTGAGCCCCTGATCCCTCCATCAAACTACCTCTAAAGAAAACCAAAAGCATTAGAAATATTGTAAAATTCCAACAGCTCAGCAATATCACCCTCCCTGCATGGTACTTTGACAGAAAGTTGGTTTACAATGATATCCCTTTTCCTTAACGTGGAAGGTGAAGGGGAAACTCCAGGGACCCTTTTATTTTCTTTCCCATTCGTATCTGGGCTTTATGCCCCTGCTGTTTTGAATTCCATTTCAAATGAAAAAATAACTAAAAACCACACTCAGCCAAGCTATTTGGATTTAAAACAGACCGGCAGAAATCTGGAAGGAGTCAGGATTCTCCCTAATATATCAAATATAGCAGCCAGCGCCAATCTGAGAGGCTCTGCTCCATTCTGTAAAGAGAACAGGCCGCATTTTGAAAATGGATGAGTTGAGTTCACTGTTGTGACTTGTCTGAAGGTCTGGAGGCCAGGTCTGGTTTTGATCTGACAGGCCTGGGTCTCCAAACATGGGTTATTCCTTTGCAAAGACTCAGAGTCGGCACGTTTGCCAGGTACAGACCTGGAACAGTGTCCCTTTGAAGACTTCCCGGGTGGATCTTAAATGAGATTTGGTGCCCATTGTGGAATCACAGTAATGAGCTGAAAAACAATGTTTTTCATTACACTGGCAAATCAGTTAGCCCCTCTGTTTGCTCAGGTGTGTGGCTGTGTGCCCCATGCCCTGATCTCTATATAGTAAGAAAATAAATATTTTTAAAGGGAGAGAGAATTGAAGATGAAAGAATGTCACAACTGGTGGGGTGGGAAAAGAGAGAGAGGAGACTCTAGTCTCTTTAAAGTAAGAAAATGTATTTGACATCACTAAAGACAGTGACTACAGCCATGAAATTAAAAGATGCTTGCTCCTTGGAAGAAAACTATGATGAAGCTAGGCAGCATATTAAAAAGCAGAGATATCACTTTGCAACAAAGGTTCATTTAGTCAAAGCTATGGTTTGACTAGACCACTAAGTCCAGTCCTACTGGACCACTAAGTCCAGTCCAGGTCCCAGATGTGACAGTTGGACCCTAAAGAAGGCTGAGTGCTGAGGAATTGATACTTTCGAACTGTGGTGCTGCAGAAGATGCTCCAGAATTCCTTGGACTGCGAGGAGATCAAATCAGTCAATCCTAAAGGAAATCAATCCTGAATATTCATTGGCAGGACTGATACTGAAGCTGAAACTCCAATACTTTGGCCACCTAATGTGAAGAGCCAGCTTATTAGAAAAGACTCCAATGCTTGGAAAGATTGAGGGCAGGAGGAGAAGTGGGTGACAGAGGATGAGATGGTTGGATGGCATCACCGACTCAACAGACGTGAGTTTGAGCAAACTCTAGGAGACAGTGAAGGACAGGGAAGTCTGGTGTGCTGCCTCCATGGAGTTACAAAGAGTCGGACATGACTAAGCAACTGAGTAACAACAATGTATTTGATATCTGGTCTCTTTACTAATTGGTCACCCTCTAGTCCGTGTAGGAAAAGAGAATCTGCTAATATTCAAAAGCAGAGACATTACTTTGCCAACAAAGGTCCATCTAGTCAAAGCTATGGTTTTTCCAGTGGTCATGTATGGATGTGAGAGTTGGACTGTGAAAAAACCTGAGCGCTGAAGAATTGATGCTTTTGAACTGTGGTGTTGGAGAAGACTCCAGAGTTCCTTGGACTGCACGGAGATCCAACCAGTCCATTCTAAAGATTAGTCCTGGGTGTTCATTGGAAGGACTGATGCTAAAGCTGAAACTCCAATACTCTGGGCCACCTAGTGTGAAGAGTTGACTCATTGGAAAAGACTCTGATGCTGGGAGGGATTGGGGGCAGGAGGAGAAGGGGACGACAGAGGATGAGATGGCTGGATGGCATCACTTACTCAGTGGATGTGAGTCTGAGTGAACTCTGGGAGTTGGTGATGGACAGGGAGACCTGGCATACTGTGATTCATGGAGTCGGACACGACTGAACGACTGAAGTGAACTGAACTGAACTGAATGCAGTAGCAAGATTCATTGAATTAGTTACTGAATATATCACAACCTCTCTCCGGGAGAAGCCGTCAGACTCCCAACAGTGCCAGTAGATGGCGCCAAAGGGCACGCGCAGTGCTCTGCTTCTCAGGGTGTAAGGATTAGAAAAAGCCCAGGCAACAAATTTGGCTGAGACAAAAGTACAGGCATCGTTTGCCTTCAGAGGGACCAAGCATAAACACATTTTACAGAGTAGGGAAGCACGTGCACTGAAAATGTTCTTACCCCACCAGCCGGAGTCCAGGAAGTAAGCAGCAGATATTGTTTACAGGGCAGCTCTTATTTCAAAATCACTAAGAAGTCTCAGCAGGTGGGGAGCCCTTGCGGGTGAGCACCGAATTTCTAAGCAGCCCAAGCTGCGATGGAGCTGCGGAGGGCTGGCTCAGGGAGTTCACTGGGTTAGACAGCAGAGGCTGTAGAAATAAACCCATCTGTCTTATTAGAGAGACCAGATTGGTATACTGGGGGGAAAAGTTCTGGAGTTGGAGAAAAATGAGTTAAAAATCCTACTTGTGTGACCTTAGGCAAGGCTCCTTACTGAACAACAGTTTACTCATCCTTGGAATAGATGTAATAGTTGTAAAGTGTGGTTGGGGAAGGGGGTGTGGAGAGTTGATTTATGGAAACCACTTAACACAACATTCACTATTCAGCAATCTCTGAAAAATTCTTCCAGCCGTGGCACTAACCCATTCATGTGGGAATCCAGATCATTCTAGGTGGACAAGACGACTTTCTCATTTGTGTCATCACGGTGTTGATACACCTTGATTCCCTGTGGGCTTATCACACTATTTTTGCTTCTTATTTATTTATACAGGTCATTAGATTGTGTACTGCTTTAAAGCAAGGGCTGTTGTAAAAAATTCACCTTGAATTCCCAGAACCTATCAGGGCCTCTGCAACATAACCTCTGTTGAATACACGAGTCTTTCTTATGCGCAAATTTTCCAACCCACCAAGTTGAGTGATTCAATTACACTGATATAGCCACATCTCACTTTTTTCTCTTTATTGTGCTCAGGGAAGAAAACAGAAAATACTACAGATTCAGTGATGAAAATTAATTTTGAGAGTTTTTTTGTTTGTTTGTTTTAGCCAAAGACCAAATAGAAGCCAGATGCTAAGCAGCCATTTTCAGTATTGGCCAACTCAACCAGTCAAGACTCAAATTCCAAGACAGAATTGCAATATGAGGTGTAATTCTATGATTTAATGTCATAGCTCAAGACTTGGACATGCAGATTGTAGTTTGTCTAGGCCAAAGAGAGATGCAGAGAGATGGAGGAACAACCTGGATGGAACCAAATGACAGGAAGCCAACAGGATGAGAAATACCATAGTGTCCAATACTGAGGCAGATACGGGACCACAGAGCTTGGCTATTGTGAGTCAGATAGACTTGATCACTAAGTAGCCCCTTTGATTAGGATCAGCTACTTAAATGCTGAAAGATTCAGTTTTTTCATTTATAAAATAGAGTACATTAGTCACGATAGGTTAGCCTACAGTGTAATAACAAACTGAAGTCTCACTGACTTCGCAAAACAAAAGTAAATCTCTCATTCACCCAAAGTCTCACAAAAGGCAGGTTAATGGAAACTCTTCTACATCTAGTGACTCAGGGATCCCATTTTTTTTCTATCTTGTGACACTACCACCCCATTTCATTGTGTGGCTTCCAATGACGCTGGGATAGGGAAGAGAGAGCTGGAGAGGGCACACTGGCTCCTAAGTGACACATGTCATTTCTGCTCAGAGCCCGTTGGCCAAAATTAGACCCATCCAACCCAACTGCCAGGTAAGCAAAAGGGTAGAGGAGCACAGAGACACTTGGAGAGTACCATCTGTGTCTGCCTCAAGAGATAATTGTTAAGATAAATCAATCAGGATTAGGGCCTATTGAGTAAAACACAACAGCCAAATAACAGTGACTTTAAAAATGCTAGACATCTATTTCCTCTATCGCACAAAAAGAGAAGAGAGATGGGGCGGCAGCGCTCGGTCTTCAGAAGCATGGCCTCCTCTATGCTCCCCTGCTGTTTGCGCATGGCTTCCATCCTGAAGTAACTTCATGGCGATAAGGTGCCCTCCAGCCATCAAGTCCCCATTCCTGCCAAGACAGAGGAAACTATCAGGGCAATCAAAGGCACCCTACCAGCTTTAAAGAGCTTTCTCAGAAGCTCACCTAGCAATTTCCATGTGTATTTCATTGTCCGCTTCTAATTGCGAGGAAGCCTGGGAAATACAGTCTTTAACGTTTGTGAATGGATGAATGAGCACTGGGTAGGCACCTATCAGTCTATGCCAAAATAATAATACTCAATGCATGGGATAATAGTGTTGCTGCTGCTGCTGCTAAGTCGCTTCAGTCATGTCCGACTCTGTGCGACCCCATAGATGGCAGCCCTCCAGGCTCCTCCGTCCCTGGGATTCTCCAGGCAAGAACACTGGAGTGGGTTGCCATTTCCTTCTCCAATGCATGAAAGGAAAAGTGAAAGTGAAGTCACTCTGTCATGTCCGACTCCCAGTGACCCCATGGACTGCAGCCTACCAGGTTTCTCTGTCCATGGGATTTTCCAAGCAAGAGTACTGGAGTGGGTTGCCATTGCCTTCTCCGGGGATAATAGTACTTTACAAAAGAGCTTTGCCCATGACCTGGCCATTAAATGTATGTGTCCAATAAATGTTAGCCATTTGCAATGCGTATATGCTAATTCTGACTCTTTGTGACCCTATGGACTATAGCCCCACTCTCAAGACTTATCTGTCCATGGGATTCTCCAGGCAAAAATACTGGAGTGGATTATCATGCCCTCCTCCAGGGGATCTTCCCGACCCAGGGGTCGAATCTGCATCTCTTCCATCTCCTGCACTGGCTGGTGAGTTCTTTACCACTAAGGCCACCTAGGAAGCCCCAATTAGCTGGATTCTCCAGGCAAGAATACTGGAGTGGGTTGCCATTTCCTTCTCCAGGGTATCTTCCAGACCCAGGAATCGAACCCAGGTCTCACGCATTGTGGGCAGATTAAGGCAGATGCTTTAACCTCTGAGCCACCAGGAAGCCCCTAATCAGCTATATACTCCTGCTAAGTTGCTTCAGTCGTGTCTGACTCTGTGCGACCCCATAGACGGCAACCTGGAGTAGGGTGCCATTGCCTTCTCCAAATCAGCTATATATTTCAGTACAAAAGAAATAATTATTTTAAAAAAAGGACTGAATCAACCTATTGATACATGATCACCATGTGAGAATAAACGGTCTTAGTCAGAGATTTAAGAACTACTTTCTTTGATATTAACTATGAGATGTAAGATTAAAAAAAGAAAAAAACTTTCTGAAGTCTCCATTCCACAGCACCCCTGCTATTTTAAGAGCTAGCTTTGATCGTTAGCTGGCATGAAAGTGAAAAATCCTTCTCAAATACTGCGCCCTCCCTTCTGCTTTCCAAGCAGGCAGTCTTGTTTATATATCATTTCTCCCGGATGAATCATTTGTAGCAAGACTACAGCTTCCACTTGTCCATGAGAAATTGTTCAAAACAATCCTTCCCACTCTGCACAAAACCTCAAGAGTAACAATAGATTTTCAAAATAAGATTGCTATTTGTCAGCCTCTCAAAATCAGGGAACCAATGAAAGTACTATGTGCCATCAAGAATCATTTTGAAAGAAAAAACAAAACCCTCCTGGTGATTACTTACTCTTTTTGAACTCCCACCCTTTACCTTCTGCAAAGCTAGCTTTTATATTATACTTCCTGCAGAAGCCTTCCAGTTCCTTTTGTTTCAGGTTTCAAGGTGTTATTTTCACATGAAGCTTCCTGAAATCCATGCAGATTTATCATGGCGGCGGGGGCGTGGG